>JAPYYT010000474.1:0-88675 GCA_030522565.1 Ceratosolen corneri
AGACGCACTCCCTACAGCTGAATCAAAGTCCGGTTTGTCAACCCAGGGTTGATACTACCAGCTCTTCAGCCAACTACGTAGGTCGTGGAACGCTGAGGCTCACTCGGCGAGAATCACGAGGAGAAATCGTCCCTCTTACGCGCATCCGCGCCGGTCTTTCGCAACGCAAGGTCAAAGCACGATTGAACCTTGCACCTGCTAAACCTGAGGTCTGTTATTTCCATATACAATAGAAAGAGAATCAGCTTACAACTGATCTTCCAATCACGCGTCGAACTCGTTATCGCTCAACATTCACGAATTGTTCGCGAGTGTTAACTATTACATCCATACTTACACACACACAAATTATAAAATTACTAAATAACTGCTACAACCGTTGTATAATAATAATAGATAGTTTATAATTAAATAATCACAATCAGCATACACGCGTGTTTAGCAATTTAATTTATCCCATATTATCCACACTCCTCATCATCAGGGAGAACATACAGTCTACTAAGGAAACACCCCTATCAATAGGCCAGGTCGGAAGAGGTGAAGTTGAGCCCACGAAAGCTAGGTAGAGGGTACCTCAACAATATATAATATTATCAAAATAAAATTAATTATAAATGACTACTGTATAACCTATAAACTTCAAAAACTAATAAATTTGCCTACATAGACAAAAAAAATGTATATTACAATTGGTATCTTTAAAAATACAGTTAAAATCATTAATTATGAGCTAAATAGATGCGAGTTAAATATGCACATGTAATATGTTCTTTAAAATCTTTCAAAAGAGGCATAATAATTTACTAAATCTTTTAAATTGTTTCAGAATTTAATCAGTAAATAATATTGAAAATAATGTAAATTGTTTATAGATTAAAAAATGTTTGAACAATAGCTACATTAACATTTCTATATTTCTATTAGTGGTAATAAATTTAATAGTAAATAATTTATATCAGTAGTAATAAATTGCAAGTAAATGTATCATGAAAAGAAATAGCGTATTATAAATATTATAAAATTTATTTTGTATAAAAAGCTACTCTTCTATGGTTGAAAACATATATATCAGTCAAATATATATAGTATAAATATATATCAGTCAAATATATATAGTATAAATATATATCAGTCAATTGCATTGAAAAAAATATCCACTTGGAATTTTCAGATAAACATCACAATTAAATGTCCGTTTTATACAAAATAATATACCATTATTAGTATTATTTTCACTATTAATAAATTCAAAACAACTATTTATTTTAAAATTCTAAATTATTAATTAATAAGAAAAAAAATACGTATGCATAAAAAATATATAGTTACATATTATTTATAGATTTTATTGGTTAATGCAACTCTAAAACATTTTTCATTAAAAACAGATTAGTGTGTTTTATAAAATTAGAGAAAAAAAAATCATTGTAATCTTATTCGGTTTAACCTTTTTCCTATTATTTTTTAATTTTAGTAAAAGCTACGATTATAAAATATTTTCATATAATAGCTAAATGTTCTGAAAAGAAATAAAATTATGCTTCATTATTATACAGATTGTTAATTATACATTGAGTTTAATAATTATAATTTGACGTATTACATGTGTTAATCGATACTGGACTTATGAGCGTATATTAATGAAAAAACAATTGGCATTTGATAGCACTCTAAATTGTATATTATTGAACTACATTTAGCATATGATATTCCCTTGAAATGTTCAATTGAAAAGTTTAATTTCAATAATACACACGAGTATCGAACTGCCATTGCTTTGCACAGAATATGTTTTTAACATCACAAAAGTTATTACTTCTTTGAAAAATCCCTTCAACTACCTTTCAAATTTCTAATTATATATTATCAACTTGTACAAACTCCGCGATATCTATGAAAAATAAATGTAACTCTCGATTTACTTTATTTATACATTGTGATATATTGGTGATTTAACGGAGCGAAAATGCTCGTAAAATTTTGCTTATTAAAAAGCACGAAAAATGACGAAGGCAAGAATTTATGATATTTTTTTTTAACAATTATATTGCGTCTTCTGTGCTCGTAATAATGAAGTTGCATAATAAATGTGTGGAAATCAGTCTGAATAAGTAGCCCTCTTACTTCACATGATAATCTCATGTTGCGCATTGATCGCTTCTCGACTATGAACTTAACTAGTCTTTGCACACATAAGCCAGACAATGAATTCTTAACCCTTGAACGAAGCTCGCGTTCCCTTTTTCCAATTATTCACTATCCCCGTTATTTAATAGGCCTTATTTGTTCTATCAGCCATTTTTTCTTAAAAACCGATCGATAGAAATTATTTTAGCTATTGCATCAAATTATGCCACTTTGGGTATAACGAATTTTTAAAATGTCTCAAAACTAAGCTTACGCTTGCTAAATTATGCATTAACTTGTGCATTTAAATAAATTTATAAATTTTGCAATCCATTACTCAACAGTTTCTCTTCCACCAATATTCGCTGTTCGGGAATATTCACTCTTACCAATGTAATGCAGATACTTCATTAAACAATTATATTGGGTTAGAAAAATCATTTATAATAGCCCATTACATGAAATATTAACGTCATCCTTTTTTATTGACTTTTATTTATATTCTCAACTATCCATTATGATCATAGTATTGCTTAAATATTTTTACAATACGAAATTTTTATGTAAAATAAAATACACGTATCTTTATTTTACTAAATTTACATTAATTATTTATATATTTTTTTATCGATAGACTACCAATTTCATCATTATTAATTTTATCAAACTAATGTATAAACTTGACATCATACTGCAATGAATTGTAATTAAAATTGTTTAAATTACCGATGAAGAGAAAATATTAATTCAATACTTTTTTGAAGATTTTTATAGTTAATGCTTTTTATTATATAAAGTGATGTGGAAGAATGTATTAATTTAAAATTCAAGAGAAATCTTAATGGGAGTATAAAAATTTGAAAGATGTTCCCACTGGTTGGTTGAATATGTGACAAAATTTTAACCTGCCAAATAAATTCGATAATAAATTTTTTTAAATATTTTTTATAATATATAATATTAGAAATGAGCTAGAATTTAAAAGAATACAAGAATTTTTCCTATACATTAATATTATAGACATATAATTAGAACAAAAGGTTCATTTTTAATTCATATTGTTTCAAGTTAATGCTTCATATTTAAAGTTTAAACGTTAATTTAAAAAAAATAGGAGCCTGCCTTATGTAATGTTAATTATTTTTTTTCAAAAATTTTTTTAAAATTTATTTAACTCCTATGAAAAAATTTATGATATCAATTTGTTTCTGATTAGTTTATACCCTTTTCCTTTTCAAGCATTAATATTAGCGCAAATATTAACTAGATTAAGAAGAAAGAAAATTCGGTGAATGGGTTTAAAAAAAAAGTTCGGAGAATGAGTTTAAAAAAAATGTGTGTCTCATATATTTAGCTGCTGATATACGATTTTCCTTCGTTTTCCACATTTGCATTTGTATTCAGATTTTCGAACAAAACTTTAAAGAAAACGAATTTATATATTATATTTATACCGTTAAACTATTAAAACTACAAATTAGTGTTTAATATTACTTCGTTGAATAGTATTTCAAACGAGTAAAAAATCTCAAGCGTACAGTTCTATATTTCTTATATTTATAATTATGAATTTTTAATGTGACTTCTCTTATTGAATTAAATTAATTCTTATAATATAATATTATAGCAATACAAATGATATTAAAATATATATAAATTTAACTATTTTTTTTTTTATGAAAATTGATTTTTTTAATAAGAGAAATCCCTTTTTTATCAACAAATACCCCTTGAAATACGTAAAAAGAAGAACTGTATTCTATCAGAATAAATTTTCAGGCGCGTATTAGTATAAATAAAAACGGATCATTCTTTACTTCCTTTAATTCATTAATTTGTTAAATTTTTCATTAATAAGAGTTAATAAAAAATAATTGCATATCTTATACAATTTATACAAAAAATCAGATAACTAACAAATGGCTAAATTTATAGCGAAAAAATTTATATCTGAAAAATAGATTAGATTTGTATATATATATATAAATATATTTGCGAGGAAAGTTTCTTGTTTGTAATAAAAACGGGTGGATATAAGAAGCTTGCATGACTACGTCAATGAAAAATAATATTATTAAAAAGTATATAAAAAATTCTGCTATAACGTTAATGTAAATTCAACTATTAATATAATTTTATAATTAACAAGTATACATAAATACTGAATACTTTAGTGCCTAAATTTTAAATAAAACTAATATACACAATTGAAACTAAATAAACAATTATTAAAAGTAAGACTTGCATATACATCTGCCCACCTAGAAATATAGTTAAATAAAAATATTCCCTAACGAAATTTTTATTTTTTAAAAAACGTTATAATTTATTGTCTGGCCATCATGATATCATTATCTCATAAAAATAAAACATTTACATTCTCGTAAATTTCATTGGCCTGAGCATTATAAATTTACGAAAAAATCTTCAAATCAAATATCGTTAAAAACTGTTTTGAATTCAAATATTATCCGACTTTTCAGCAATATTGAGTGCTGTTAGCCTTATCAAGATTATACAGCTTTATTGCACACAAATTTTAACTTGACACATGCGAGAGTTGTTAAACTTTGCTGACTTTATAGCCATTATACTGCATTACAGTAATCCATTATAGCTGTGAATTAATTTTTTATCATCGATCAACAATCGGACAAGTAAGTCGAAAATTTGATGTGCCAGTATCGGAGCTTCTAGTTCCGAAAAATTATTCTCTAATTTGAAAGACCAAATATCTTAAATTATTCAAGCTGACCTATTAAAGGAATGGCTCCGTTGGTATTATTAATCGGCTGTTTCAAGCGGAGTTAATCATAAATTGATATGTTATTCTTTAAAATTATCAGTACAATTTAACAGTAAAATTAACGAACGAAAACATCATTACGTGACTGCTCTTCGATTCAATTATTTAGTCCCTCGGAAGTTTATTCGAAGCAATTTGTACCGCACTCACACAGTTATGCGTCTGTAGTTTTATCGATAATTGTCGAGTGATTTGTGTGATTAACAAGAGGTAATTTGCGAGATATATCTGCTTGTGGAAAATTTTGAGTTATAGTGCATAGAATAATAGATAATATGCACATTATTTTAAATATGATGACACGAGGTTCGCTGAGAACCTCTGAAGTTTGCCGTGTAAAATGGAAAGCTAGTTTAGTTTATAAATAGCATTAGAGCATCCATTTAAGTTTCTACGCACATCTAATCGATCGATTCCCGTCCCAAAGATATATATCACGTCTTTGTTGCATTTAGATGTTGAAGCACAGATGAGAATCCCTGTAACTTTACTAGTAAGGCATCGTAATACATCATTAACTGCTATTCTCTCCTTCATTATTTTATGCCTTAAATGTTTCAATAGCGCCTAGTGTTTGTTAGATGAATAGTAGGATTGATTAAAATTAATTAAAATAAAATTACAAGCCATAGTTAATTGAAATTAATTATCCTTCAATATAACAGAAAAGCTCTGCATATTTTTTATTAAGATGTTTTTAAAAAATTTATCAATACGTAACATTTATTAATTTCATCAAAAGGAATGGAAAAGTTTTGCTTAGCGCACAAATGCAAAAAAATTGAATAACTTAATCTCAGATATAATTCGAGGTGACGGAGTGGCAATACCTTTTTAAATTCATAATTATACAATTATGAATACTGCAAACAAAATTTTTACTTATGGTAATAAAATTACGAACAAAAATATTAGCAGTGATGAAAAAGTAATGTCGTAAATTAAGCCGAATGAATCGAAGTGAAAATAAACTCAATAAATTGAAATTTCAAAATTAAAATGAAGTGCAATGAAGTATAATTCGCGCATTTAATAAACATACGTTTTATATAACCAAAATGATAATTGATAAACCGCTAATTTAAAAGCATCCCAGACGTTAATGAAAATCTACGTCATATAATCATATAAATTAAACGAAAGTTAATACAAATACCAGTAAAATAAATCAATGTGATTAAACTAGGCAATAGATTTGAATATGGTAATTTATGGTAATGTGGTAGCCCTTTAAATTTAATTCTTTTTGTAACAGATTTACAAAATTTCAATTGCAGTACGAATATGAAGTATAATTCAATAGGAATTATTTATTAATTGTGATTCAAAATTTTCAATAATTAATAGACAAGTAGAAAAAAGATACTGCAGATAAAAAAATAATACGAATCTGTTTGTTTGTTTTTTTCTTTCAAAATACACTACTGAAATATCGTTATAATAAAATAATTTTATTTTAAAAATAAAATATATCTCAAGTACTTTCAGCACTTTATGCTCTTTATAAGTTTTTTTTTGCATTCTTACATGAAAAAGGAAAAATTAATTGAAAACAATAATTATATAGATCCCATAAAGTAATTAAATAAAATATTCGACATTTGTGACTTTACGTAAATATCTCGAAACAAGTTCATGGTAATTACAATAAAACCAATTCATATAATTTTTATAAATTGGGAGATTAATTGAAAGTTTTCAATTTTACTTCCAATATATATATATTTAAGTTGCATTACTAAATCAGTAAAATTATATTTAAAATGTAAAAGAGAATTATTTTATAATTAACAAAAATTTTGTTGAAAATCTTACAACATATAGCGATCAATGTATATAGTCTTTCAAGTATTTACGCGTCTTTCCATATATTTCTATAATCTTATGAAAATGATTGTCGCTTAAATAAAAATATGAAAAGCATCGTATCTCTTTTAAACCACATTTATTTTTTTGAAAAAAGATACACATCAAATACTGGCACAGTATTCATATTTTCTGCTTTATTTTCATTCTCTCCCCATTCCCATCTCTTTCTTCACATTGTTTTCTCTATAGCTTATTTACGCGATTCCCAGCTTTATTTTATGTGATATTTCAAGCGCACTAACCTTATTTTTCAAGAGGTCACGAATATAGCGAGTAGGTCTGAGAACTGCATAATCTTTTTCAAACTTCAGCTCGAGCTTGCTTGCGATGGCTACTTAAAATCTAAAATCACGCGTGTAACATATCTTGCATCATAATTGTCTCGCTTTTCTCCATCTTTCACTCTCTCTCTCCCTCTCTTACTCTCTCCCTCTCTCTCTCTCCCTCTCTCACACTCTCTCACACTCTCTCACTCCCTCTCTCCCTCTCCCACTCCCTCCCTCTCTCCCTCTCCCTCTCACTCCCTCGCGCGCTATTGTGTCTTTATTTCATTGCATTTGTTTAAATGCCGAGAATATACCACATAATATTTTGCAAATTAAAATTGGAAAGGCTATTTTTCTTTTTTAATTATGTCGAATGCATGGAAAAATTATAAAGCATATTACAACTTTTAGTTTGTACAATAAAAATTTTTACCAATTGTAAATATTAAAGTATATTTTAATCATACATAAATATTAAATATAACTATTTTATAAAAAATTATATTTATATGAGATACTAAAATACAATTCACAATAAATAATAATAATAATAATAATAATATAATCAACTTTTTAACATAAAAGTTAACTTGACGTATTAAATTCAACTTGTATTAACCTTTAATTTCTAACTGGAATAATTTATTACTAAAATAGTTCATTCTTTTCGTACGATTAAAACTATTACAACGAAACTAGAAGATAAAGCCATTTCTTTATTTCTCTTGTATTACCTTATCTAACGAATATTTCTTAACATTTATTTATATCTGTATTTTTATATTTTAAAATGTAGAGAAAATTCAGGTTACGTGAGTACTATACGAAACAAAAAAAAAATCTTAAGACTATAAGACCAAGATATATTTTTAATGGGAGCACATTTACGAATAAAAAATATTGCGTTAAAAAAATCCATTTTGTATTTAACTTGTATTTAACTAGCCAACTTTATTGTAACTTTCACAACTATTTACAAATTTTGTTGCACCACGCCTATTGTTACGCTACAATTAGTGCGAACTGTATCTTATGCATTATAAATTAATGCAATATAAAGTACACTTGAGTATATATTTGGACATATAAGCATGTACACGCGTTTTTATGTGTGCTATCAATGTTTTATGTGAGAGTAAGCCATTATAAGCTAGTCATGGTTAGACATAAAATATAGGATATGAGAATAGACAGTAGGTGATCCTGCATCCGTGTCGTATTTCCCGGACATTTTCTGCAAGCGATGGCACGCCGAGAATATAGTCTTAACAATGTGATAATAATCTAATATCAGTTCTAATTATTTCTCGTTTCTACATTTATCGTAAAAATGATTCGAAGTGTGTTATAGATGCAGTCACGAAGAGAACTGGGAGGGGGCATACAATGTAGATATAATGTAGAGACAAAATATATATATATAACTATGCTTATTACATGTGCTTGATGAGCTTGTTACACGATAATGTAAAATATAAATATATATATATATGTATTGTATAGTATAGGACACAAGTATACCGTATACTGTGTATGTAATAATCGAATGTACTACAATAATATGAACTAAAAGTATGCATTTTTATTGTACTACAATTTTTAAATAACTACACAATTTATATTTATTTCTTATACTTTATATATTTTACTTTACTATATACTTTTATTCTATGTTATTAGAAAATAAACTATTTTTTATTGATAATTTTATCATTCAAATTCTGTGAGAATATTTTAGTAATACGTACTAAAGTCAAAGACATAAAAATAAAATTCACGTTTCAAGCTTGTAAATATTATTGCTATAAAATATCATTGTATTTACTAGTAATATATATAGTGTTCGTTATGCAAACATGATTCTAAATTTCAAATAAAACTTTATTTATTAAAGATTGATTATGATATAAATAATAATGATAGATGTATCTCTCTCTCTCTCTCTTTTGGTACATAGTGTGATAACACTTTTCATTTCACTCTAATTTCACTCTGAACAACATAATGCACCAGTCTATAGGTCTCTAAAAATATTGATCGAGCATTAAAACGATCTGGTAAATATGTCAAAATATTATCTGAAACAACTAAAAAATAATTCGACCTTGCAAAATTTCTGCCGCATAATACGTTTTGCTCGTATAAAGTTTTCTTTCTTTGCTCTTTTAAAAAATGGCTTTAAACACGAAAGGTAACGAAATACTTCTATTTGTACTTTTTGCCATAAAATGTTTGTATAGCTCGTGAAGTAAGAAAGGAAATTTAGAAATTAGCATGCGTCTGAAAATCTACTCAAATACAAAACGGATCGATATTTTCATTATGCACAATCTGACCTTGACCTCTAATGATAGATGAATTATATCTATTTATATTATGAGTGTCGAAGGTATAATATTTCCTATGTATAAAAAGAAAGTACAAGACAAGAAATAACAATAAAGTACAAATCGTAACTGAAAAAATGATTTACATCATTTTCATGACACGAATTCTTGTATGAAATATTAATGTTCTTAATAAATGACAGTTTTAATACTTAGAATAAAGTTAATTTTCAATTTTTAAATTATAGCACACATATTTAGTTATTTATTAAATATCAAATTTCATTTACTTCTATAAATAAAAATATTCAATTTTTAAACAACTATGATATGAAATTAGGCAGTAATATTAAAAATGAAAATCTTAAATTAATTTGTAACAGTTATTAACCCTCGTAGAATTGTTTTTATAAAAAATAAATAAAATAGAACTTCTTCTTTATTTATTAAAATTATTGTACGCTTATTGATATATAGGATTGTGGCGCTGTATATAATATTATAACATAATTATAACATAATTTATATTATATCATATGATTATAAATTGTTATAATATCTCAAATTTATAATATATCTTAAAATTTGATAATGTTGAAATTAAGATTCTAATGATAAATAATTACGTATGTAATTGCAATATATAACTTTATATTGGTATGATAAATTAATTATATAATACTTTCTATATTTAAAAGCTTTTGTCGATATCTATTATTATTTAAATTTTAATTATATTTTTAATTTTAAATTGATAAGCACATTAAATTATGATTATACACTTCTGTATTAATTTCTCTAACCATAAAATTTAAGTGATTTTAAAGTCTTCTATATTAAAATCTTCATTATATACATGATATATTTGTATAATTTAAAGATGCGTCTTTATTTAATTTCACCAAGTAAATTAAAATTAGATTAAATATTTTAATTATACAATTGAGCCGAAAAAATAATCATCACTAATATTAAGCTAAAATACATATACGACTTTTAAGTAATAAAGAATTTTAATAACGAAAAGTATATATTATGCAATATATAAAATTAAAAATAAGCATAAAAGATCTTAGATTTTTGGATAAATAAAATTGTGAACTATTATAATATTTTTTTATTATTTATTTATTTATTAGATTCTCATTGTGTTATGTTCATTCATTAATTTTTATCAGCTAATTGAAGGAAAACTGCAGGGAAAATGAGACTTTTAACTATATACTAATTTTAAAATTACTAGTCTACAATAAAATAATTTATTCTGAAAAATAACTTTATTTACTTGTTTATAATATTCAAACATTTTCCAGATTAAATTGAAATTGCAATTAAGATTACGATAAAAGAGAAATATATTTATATTCATGATTCGAAAATTAAAAAATCTATTGCCAACATTTTAATTAATTTTTCATTCTATCAACAATAAACTCCTTCAATTCAATAGAAATTTGTAGATAAATATTATTTTACTTCACTTATCGATAATATAACATTCATTTATTTCCCGTAGTAGTACAGTAATTATTATCATTAAATAAAATCTCGCTTTATTAAAAATTATTTTTTATAAATTTTATCTTGATGTATGAATACATGATTTTATATTTATTATTTAATATTACAGGAAAATAGTTAATTTAACAATAATTGAGGAGGACTCTTATGAAAAAGACGCGTTGTTTTATGTGGAACTTGGTGAACCACAACTTCAAGGAGGTGAGTCGTTACTTTTCAATCCCATTAATGCATAAGAATTATTTTGTATGAAAGACTTAGTCTATAATTACAATGAAAAATGTGTGTATAATAATATATTAAGAAAAAATAGATTTTCTAACAATAAACATAAATATGAACTATTATTTCACTGAAGAAATTATTTCACTGTAAGAAATAATAAATATGATTAATAGTAATATCACAAATATTCATTCTTTTTTTAAAATTATACAACAAATCGGTACATTATATGTTTCATTAAATAATCGATTCTTATACTGCAAATTAATATACTAATTAAAGCGTTTCAATTTTAATAAAAATAGGAAATTTTGTATATATCTTTTAGTAAAAATTTCTTCAATGAGTAGAGAATAGAAGTAATAGAAGTATATACAAAGGTAATTTATTTTCAATATTTATTAATAATTTTGGCAATATACATTGTGGCAGTGAATATGAAGTAGTAATTCAACGTAAATGATCGATTTTTTAAAAATGCTATGGATAAGAAATTGACATTATGTTATTAAATAACTAATAATCGAATTATTAAATGACCTAATATTTTTCTTTCAATATGAACAAATAAAGTTATTTATTAAATCAAAGATTAAGTAGCACATATTATGTTACATTACATCATATAGATGAAATTATTATATTTTGCCCTAAATATACACTTACTAATAAGAATAGAGTAGTTTTTAGAAATGAGAGTTGTCAGTTAAAGTACATTTTATTGTATGCCAATATAGTAATAATTATTATGGCATTATAATCATATAATACAGAATTTAATTGTGCTTCTAAAATTACATTGTTCAATAATAAAAATTTTTATAAATTAAAAATAATAATAATATTATTCTGAAATCTAGAGTTTGATCATTTAATTGTTGCATTATTATTAAACAGTTGATCTAAATTATTTTGAATTAAATTGAATAATAAGTTTATATAAATGTATTTTACTTCAAATAATATTTTCATTTTTTATGTAAAAAATTCAGTAAAATTCATAAGAAACTAATGAGTTTTTATTTTTAATATCTTTTAAATTTAGATTAATATCTTTAATTACAAGGACTAATTTAGCAAAAAATTACTGAAAACAATTGAAACTGGTAGTTAAACCAACGATTTACAATGTAAATATAAATTTGAAAAATATATATTGACATAGAATATTAAAAATATTTTATCGTGTAAGTCATAAAGAATAATAGTTATTAGATTGTGAATAAAATTAGATAATATTGAACATATTTATAGATATATTTTTCCATTTACAATTTTTATCGCTAAATATAAGTAAATTCTTTATCATTGTTTAAAAAAATGTTATAAAACATAAAGCAATAATCAAACAAAATATATAACAAAATAAATGATTTTTATACTCGCATGAGATTCTAAAATATTTTTCTTATAAATGTATTGTTAACGTATTTTAAGTCCGCGTATTAAATAGAGAATTCACTGTGAAAAATAAATGAAAAAAATATTACCAACAGATATTTGTCATATTTTGAACTTATTGCGACTTCGTAATGTTCTTAAGGCATTTCAACTTATAATACATTATAATTAATAAATGAAAATAATTAAAAACAAACATTTTAAATATTTTTGAAGTATTTAATTAAAACTGTCATTTGTGCTATATAATATAAACTTTAAAGCATGCCTTCCAAGGCCCACTAGATTAATAAAAAAAAAAAAAAGGAATGAAATTTATTGATATTGCAGTGAAACACCTACTGAGACAAATAAAAGTCCAACTTTTTTTTATTATTTTATAAGCAAGGGAATAAAGTTTATATAGCTTTCGACTGCCACGTCATACGTTATTTATGTGAGAAAATTTTATTTCTCGGTACCCTACAAAATTTACCTCATACGCGAACGATGCCACGTCATTATCAACTCTTGGACATCCACTTTCGTTCCAACAATGATGATTGCCGTAAGTTGTCATAGATAGTAGTGGTGGTAAATAATAATTTAAAGAAGAAATTGACTACTGCTTTCTTAGTCACAATGTACAATAGCAAAACACTATACGATTCGTAATTTCAGTTGCTATTGAAATTTAATGTAGACTTGCTAGCTATAAATGACTTGATCATTCACATGAAAATCCAGCAACATATTCGCTATGATTTGCAATTAGACTCCGACAGCTTTCCACTATTTCTTAAATATTCGATTTAAAACGGTTAATATAATCCCTCACGGTGTTTATAATACCAACTATACTGTTGCGTCTGTTATTTTAATTATCAATTTATAAATTATTCAAAATCCTCAAGGTAAATCTGCTTTAATAATTGTTCTAATACTTTCAACGGCTTAACCGAGAGTATCGTCTTTCTTTGAAATGTTATTAAAATTCATTTACAAATTACTACATAGAGAATTTCACTCTCAACTAGACATTGCAATTTATTTTTCATTAGGAGCGAAGTAATTTTGTGAAAAATAATTTAATAAAAGTAAATAATTAATGTGGGACATCTTGACCAGAAGCTTGTAATTTTATAATTACATTTTATATGAAATTTGTAGAAATCAAGTAGTACATGCATATTTACTAGATATTTTACTACATTCTCCATTATTATTAAATGCATATATATATATTATACAGCACATTTAGTAGTTAAGATAAGATAAAGTAGGCACTTAGACGCCATAGAATATTTATCAGCTATATGAATAATTTTTATATACATGCTTTAATTATTGAAATGATTATTAATTATTTGAAAAAATTGCGTAGTCTTTTATGTAGTAGCTTTTATTTAAAGAATTACAGCTTTTAAATAGTTGAAAATTTTTTAATGCATTAAATTTAATTGTAAAACGAATATTTTACTGAAATTATCTCAAATAAGCCATAATAATTACAATATTAATACATATTGTGGACAATATTTCATTGTGGCTATCTTATGTGATATTTAAATTTATATATTTAATGTGTGTGTGTGTTTGTGTGTGTGCGTATAATATATTACCTCAGGATGACTCGAAATAGAAAATCTTTGTCTACGGATTTTTCTAAAAAGGTAAAATTCGTTGTGAAAATGACAAATCCAAGAATCAATCATCCATTTGAGAAATATTGTATTTTTATCGTTGTTTATAGAAAAACTATTATTCTTGCAGCAAGAATAAAAAAACTAAATTATAATCTTCTTAAAAAATGTTAAATATCGTTTTAAATAAGAATTTGTCAACTTTTATGATTGAAATAAATACTCTTGTCCTATATTTTCAAAATTAAATTTTTAATACTATATTATCATACAAATGAAACAGATTTTAATATCTGAATTTCCACGTATAAATTACAATTTGAACACACACACACACACACACACACACACACACACACACACACACACACACACACACACACACGCACGCACACACATATATATATAAATAGATGAATATCAATATTATTTCTATTTAAATTGCTGCAGACTTGCAACATTATATTACATTACGTATTTTTATGATAACAAAGGAATGAGAAATTAACAACTAATTATATTTGTTCTTAATAACAGTCTGAACATTCAAGATCACATTTAACGAATATTACAATATTTTATGCGTTTATATTTATTAAAAGCTTGAATGGTTATTTTCACATAACAATATTGAAAATCATAATCAAAACTTGAATTAGAATATTTTTAGTATTCAATAAAATATTGAATGCCAATGTGCGAGTGCATACGCGTGTATACGCGTAGGTAATTATTTTATTTCACCATATGTGCATGTGTATGTTTAACTTTATTAACAAGAATGCGTATAAATGTTTATGCACATATGTGCTTATATGCGCGTAATAAAATATATGAATAGAATTGAACTTTCATGAAATTGAAGCAATTAAAAAATAAATATTGAACTTACCATGGAATATTATATTGAACGTTATAAATACAATTTTAAATGCTTATAATAATGGCTTGTTAAACAAATTCCTATTTATTACCAAATAGTCTAGAACTTTGGCTCATAATTTAACGCTAAATCGTGTATAAATTTTAAAAATTAACATTTAAATCGACTATTAAGCGACGAAATCTATTAGTTAAATCAAAATTTTTATTTTTCAAAAATATCGATTTTTTAAATTTATTTATTGATTAAATTTATTAGTAATTATTTAAGATGCTTAAAAAAATTTATTTTACCAATATTTATAAAATTAAAATATTTTTTATACTAAATTCAAGATAAATTTTGATTGTTTAAAACTATTTTATATTCACAAATATTTAAAACATTTAAAATATTTAAAAAACAATATATGAAAATTTGAAAGTTTAAAAAGATTGTCAATTATGTTGATGTTAATATTGTTTCTGAAAGTGCATTCTATATTCACTTTTCATAATGGCACTGAAGTAGTAATCGAATATGCATAAAATAAATAATTAATGTATAATAATTATATGATTTTAAAATATTAAAATTTAAACTTTTGCTGTTCTATGAAGTTGATATAATTTGCTCTTTATTTTTTTATATCGCTGAAATATCTATTAAAAGTTAAAATAATATTTGACAAATAATATAGTGTAAATAATATTTGAGAACTGTGATTTTTCTCCTATAATACTCGAATTCATAAAACTGTAAATCTAATTTTTTATTATATCTTCCTGAATATATGAATTTAAATTTTAAGGCAAATTTGATAATTAATTTAAATTCTATTTTAAGAATGATTTAATTTTCGAAATGCTGCACGAAAAATATTATTGATATAAATATTGTTATGGATAACGCGAGTTGACAGACAGTTTACAGAAATTTGTTGAATTATTTGTTCCGATAACTGATCAGTTAAATTCTGTTGAAATTTCCTATTGATCAAGGCGTATTGTCATTGATGAAGATGCATACTTAAAGTTATTATATTATCAATGGATTCATTGATAATTGGTTTGATTATCTACATTGCGAATGACAGACGAATGATTGTTCCAAATCATCATGTTACATGTAATCACTAAACTGAAAATTAATCGTAAAATCAAAGAAATCCAGAAATGCTATCTGTAATTTAATAATCTCTATGAATTTAATCTTACATGAATTTAAAAAGAAAAATATATATACATGTACATGTCTTTTATATATTTTAAAGAAGACATCTGCTAATTATTTACGTTTGTACGCAACTAAAGAATACAAATTGATAATGTTGATTGATCAATAATAATATCTATTTTAGACATTATATATATAATCCATATCGAATCTTAATTGCCGATGTTAGTTTATTTGCTTTTATTTAATTGTGTTTAATTGAAAACTGATTTAGTAATACTAAACTTTTATTTCTATCACAGCTAATTTTTAAGAAAATTTAAAGAACTGGATAAACATGTAATTTAGGTATATGCTTTGAGGTATCGTAAAAAATAAATTTTTAAACATGTAGGAAACTTTGAATTCGCTAAATATAAGTGTAGTATAAGTGTATATATATAAGTATAACTGGGTACATGTGTGTACATCGCATTGATTGATCAATATATTATATTAAAATAGGTATATATATATGCAAGTGTACGTGTGTGAGAGAGAGAGAGAGAGGGAGAGAAAGATTATTGACATACAGGGAGTAAGGTAAAATGTGTGTATGTGTGTTTGTGTGCGTGTAATTATATGGTATTATTAAATATTCGTATAGTAAGAACAGAAAATAAATATTTAGAATCAATTATGAACGTTCGTGCTTTAAACTATAAACATACTGATATTTTTTTTTTAATCTTTGGAACGAAAGTAATTTTGCTTGAATAATTGGCTATTATATTGTTTATTTATTACTATATTTAAAAAATTTAATATTATGTATTTAGAAATTATGGAATTGAAGCAGACATCTCGTGTATGCCTAACGAAATATAATAATTCTAAAAGATTAATTTCATTTCTGTACTTTGCACAATTGAGAAAAGAAGTTACGTATATCATAAAATTATTAAATACTATCAATCTCATGATATTATACATTAATTTAAATAATAAAAATAATATAATATAACTATAAATAAAAGCGGTTTAAGCCTTGAACACCAACAAATATTCTCTACCGATCATTCTGTTGAAAAAAAAGTGCCTAATAATCCAGTAAAACATATTCCAATTAATTTACAATTTTACTCTATAACTTGAATATATGTTATTAGTCAAATAAGTCCTTTTTTATATATAGTTTTTGAACGTATTCAACATCTAAAAAAAAAATCTAGCAGTACTCGTATTATACTATAAAACTGGAAGAAGATCATGTAAATAGGAATGTCAAGGATTACCGTGTAAGAATAAAATAAATGCTATCATAGATGCATATATTCAAGAAAAGAAAAAATAAATAAAGACACATTGTTCATGTTGCATTCAAAATTTCTCGTAGGAATAATTTTCAGACTAAACTGTGTCAGTTGAGAATCTAAAACTAACTTGATGTTTATTAATATTAAGTTAAAAATGACTGACATACACAACTCATAAAATGCACTCGGTCGACAACAAATCATTGTGAATAGAGATAGTGATACTCAAGCTGAAATGAAAGACGAAGTTTTTCATTTTTATTACATTTTGTATGAATCTAGATTTATTTAACTGAAGATTGTATAGTAAACAATTCATATAAAAAGAGTTTAATTTTTATGAACAGCATAAACAAATCCTTACATTAAACACATATTAAATTGTATATTGTATTAAAATAAAAATTAGGAAAGATAAAAATAGCTTCCTATATAATGTTATTTATGTTCTATATAAATATACAAATATATTATACACTTGGCGACGTATATTATGTACAAAATTACAAAGTAATTCTTCAGGAAAGGCAGTTTTTCTAAAAAGGAAATTTCTTTTAGGAAAATATTTGATTTTTCTTTCCTTAAAATATTATTGACTGAATTACAATTAGTTCACTTCTTCGGTGAACGAAAACTTTTTTAAAAAGTTTAGCGACTTATTAGATATATTGTTTAGTTAAAATGTTGTATCTCAATGACATGTCATTCTTTGAAACGAAATATAATTCCAATTATAAGCTGTGAGCAATTACATTAGTACTTACATTTTTAGAATTTATTTATTTATATGCAGTACTTATAAATTCAATTAATTCAAATTTATGAATATTATATATAAATCTTATAATATATACAAATATGTCATTTTTCTTTTTTAATCATTTACATTTAATACATTATGAAATTATGTATTTCTTAAATAAACTCCTTTATAAGGTAAACTGATATTGTTTTAAAACACATTGAAGATTGCTAATAGCACATATTTTTTCTGATTGACGATATAAACAGTTCTCATTCCACCTTAAATACATGTAAATGATAAATTTAAATTTATATATTTGATTTAATCTCTGCGTATTTATGTAATAATATTTCTTATGCCAATTCTACGTAGCATTTGAAAAATATATGATAAAATACTTTTAAAAGACGCTTATTTCTAAAAGAATTTAAAATGTAATTGCTTAATTTCGCTTGAATTATTTGCAAACCTTTATAAAAGTCAGCTTAATAGATAAGTGCAATTTAAGAAAGAACTACGATATTTTATAAATGTATAGTTAAAATTGAAATTTCTTAATATAAAGCTTTTTTTTTAATGTTGAAATGCAGCTTTAATAACAGATATATAGAAAATGTCTCAATTAAATGCCAAGCATAAATATTATCGGTAAAAAGTATCATTAGAATTGGTGATGAAATGTTAAGTTAATTCGACTTCTACCGTTCCGAGATCCAAAAATTCCCTGCAATTAAGCGTTGATTAAACGTTGCCATCGTCCTTTGCGACATTTGAGACTTTCGAGTGCATCCTACATGTAGTTTACCGAGACAGCAGTGGAATTATAGACTTCACAGGGATGTTTCTACTCGTCCGTGTTTACGCGTGCATACGTGTGTGTGTGAGTGCAAATGCAAAGGTATGGTTCCCGACGAACTTGAAGGACAAAGTTTGAGGGTCCGTCAATGGGTTGACGTATACGTTGAGCTTGGTCGGGCTCTTGTTATATGAGTTGTGCTGTAAGTTCCTAAATTAATTGTGCAACTTATTGTACGAGCATATCGAAAGCTTAAAAGCTGCCTATGATGAGGGTAGGAGCACGAATATAATTAATCTTTTAAATTTATTTTTATCTTCATATTATGCTAGCTTGTACTTAGTTTGGCTTAATATCTAATGATAATAGACGATTATATGTGTGTGTACATTTTTATTTTAATTACTATCAACTAACTTATATATAAAATATATCTAATTATTTGTTTTAGTACTAGGAATATCAAATAGCGAAATATTATAATTAGGATTTTTATCTATACGAATATGCAACTATAAATTGAAAAACAAACAAACAGGTAAATTGGTTTATTACGTTTTTAATGGTCGCATGGCAAGATTTAGCAATTATATATTCTCTGAAATTTATTTCACTAATCGATCGACATTGTAGAGATGAAAATAGCATGAATTATAATGAAATCTTTAGCCAAATAGTTATTCCACGCTTCATAGTTATATATAAATATAAATTAGCTCTATATAAGATGAATTAGACTCTTGGATTCATTTCTTTTCATAATACTTTTAATAATTGCAAGCAACGATCATTATGTATTTAGTACTTTCATTTACACTTTAGAAATACAAGTTACAATAGAACATTTTTTTAATTATCGTCTAGTAAAAACTGTTGCTTGATTCATACTCATTATCTCAAAGAAAAAAACAAAAAAACAAAAAACACTTTAAAAGCTTAATTGAAAATTGGATAGTGCATACAATGATAAATGATGATATTAATAATATTTTTCAAATTAACAGCAAATTAATGATATTATAATATTATTTATTATGGACTAGGATTGTTTTTATGTTATTTCTATTGACAATATATTTTTGTTATCAAAATTATATCATAATATACTTGGAAGATATTTAAAACCGAAGACATTATTTAAATTCAAATAATTAAAAATATTTGTTCTTGAGCACGTAAGGTAGTAAGTAACTCATGAGAAAATATATATATAACTTGAATATAAAGTTTTAAATTTAAATCGATAATAAAATCTAGTGAAATTCGATGAAGTCTTACGCAAAAAAGACAATTGACTTATGGGCCTGCATACCTAAAAATATATATGTATATATTTGTATTTCGGTATGGTTAGTTATTTTCATATTTTAATGATTATTATGACAGGTATGCATAAGTCATAAATCAAAAATTTAAAAAAGTTAGTACTTTCTTTATAAAATTCCTATTTACTGCCTCACTACGATAGTTCGACAATTTGTAAATTGTCCCCAGACCCAGAACTTAGATATACGAATTGAAACATTTTTCGCACAAATAGAAATTCTCTTTTTGTTATAAAATTATTGTATAAATAATCCTAAACATGAAAGTGAATTTTTAGTTTTATCGAGTTTTTACAACGATATTAAAACATTTATTAGCTTAAGTGCGCATAAATTTGAAATAGAATGGTGTAGTACTTTTTAAATCAAGTTTACGAGTGAATATATGTGGGAAAATATTAATTGAATCTTCGTAAAATGAATATAATATATTACGAAGATAAAAGAAGTGCAATTGCTTTTACGTTAAAAAATTTCAAGTGCATTATTTAATAAAAATATTGTTTCTAAATAAATTTAGTAGAATTATATTTTTATTGAAACGTGTATGTGATGTATTTTCAGCCAAGAATTAACGATATATTTTGCTATGAAAATAATATACTATAAATTGTCAAAGTTCTTCCGAATTAGCTACTTTTATACATATATTATGCATAAATTGTATACTATAAATTTTATATTTTAGAAAATTTAAAATAATATTTTGATTATATACTTTCAATATAATATGCAAATATTTTCTATTCTAAAAGAAATTTGTAATTAAATAATAACTTTCGAGTCATTCTATTAAATTATATAAGAGAAAACAAAATAATCGTAAATCACATTATTCAATTGTTTATTTTAATATTTTCAATATAATTGATGAACGTTTATAGAATATAAACAATTAAAATAAACGAACTTTTTATAATTTTAAACTTACAATCAAGAGATTTTCTAACCTGAACGAAAGTGCAACTAATTTTTAAGACAAAAACTATAATAAATAGACATCATTATTATATTTTTAGAATTATTCTTTTATAAATTTATCGTAATTGAAAGTGCTTAATAATTATCTTGTATCTTACTGAAAATTTGATCTTTAAATGATCTAACTAAAAAATTGATATATAAAATCTTTTTATATGAAGCCTCTCAACAATATTCTCAATAGCGTACATACTTATATGGATAATAATACGTTTAAAGATATTGAATGTTTAAATATAATATTTAATAAAAGTTTTCTTCCTACTGTATATAATTGCTACTGATTTCTTTAAAAAAGTGAAATAGATATCAAATAAAAACTACGTACTATTTAATTTATCGATAAATATATTCATATGTTAATATTGTTAATATATAATAAAGTGTTTCTCTTGATAATATTTTTATACTAAAAGCATAAGACAATCATTAATACATTGAATAATAATTAGGACTATAATTATAAAAATTATATGTTTCTTTATATCTTATATTAATGTATGCTTGTTCTGTAAAATTAATAACAGTTGTTCCGATTATTACTTTTATAATTTATTACTTTATACAATTTTTAAATCACCCATTTTAATGCGTAAGATTTTTTAATTAAGAAAATGCGTACATAAAATTGAATTAAATATTCTTAGTATGAATTATTTTTTTCATATTTAATTACATTCTATCACTCCATGATACTAAAAAGGATATTGAATAAAATTATTCATAGATTTGACTGATTATACACTAAATATCTTGGTATATATTTTATAAATATCTAAATAGTATTTATTTTTTACATAAAATTAGACATTTTAAAAATACAAAATATTATGTGTATTCTTTTATTATTCTGAAATTTTTATTATTAGTCTTTTAATAAGTTCTGTCATCTGTGCCAAAATATATAAAATCTATAAATATATATATATTTATATATATAGGAACGCATTGAAGTATAAATCTAATCTTATAAATAATCAATTAAATGCTATCCTTTGTAAACGGCAACTTATCCACCTTAATGTCTTTTATTAAAAAGCCTTTGTAAAAGCCTACTAATGTGATATAGTACATGTGTGTGGTACATGCCAAAGATTTTCATACTTTTAACATTCGATATGGTATGTTAATAAATTTTATTTTGGTTCTTACCTGAACGATTCGTGATGTTGTCTAAGAAAAGCAATTGTCATGATTGCTACGTATTTATCGAGAGTGATTGAGTACTTGAACTTATTCACTTTCAACATACTCACAATTTTAATCGATGTCGATGAAATTTCCGTTCATTGGCTAGACATACCTAAAGAATTTAAAAAAAGTGGCCAGCAAGAAGATTATAAGGTTTGTCATAAAAGCCAAAATTTATCAAGTCGGATAAGCATTAGAACACAAAGCACAATCGCATTTCGATAATAAATTATTGCACCAAGTGAGAATGCAAAATTATTTAAGACCAAAGAATTTATTTAGAATTTAGTTTATAAATAATGCAAATTAAGTTTTTTATTAACATATTTAATGTAACAATCAATTAAGTCAATTGCTCGTATAACACTTTAATATTTTTCTAGTAAATCGTGTTTATATTAAATAATTGTTTGCTTTTGTCATAATTTTTTTCTGAGATAACTTTTTCGAATATTTACAATATTTTACTTGATTACGTAACGAAATAAATTATCCTCGTCAAATTTATATTACTTGGGAAACTATTGAAATATATTACATAGCTTCGTTGAAATTATTTATGAAAATTTACATACTCATGCATTTCTGTATAATTTATTATTTGTCAATGCGATTTAAAAACATTTTAACATATGACACATCTTATACTTTATAATCAATCTTATAATCTTGCAATCTAATACTAAATTAGTCCATACCTACAATAAAATTCATTTCAATTAAAGCGTTGAATTATCGATGCGCAATAATCAATAATACTCCTAAAACAATAGAAAAGCTAATGATAACAAATGATCTTTCATTTTTCGACTATTTCTAATACATAATTTATTTTACGACTTATTCTAACCGCGAAACATAGATATCTAATGTATATCCATTTCCCATATGACAGTGAATTCCATCAACAGTAACTTTTATCATCTCCACTTGAAATATTCTTCGCACATATTGCTGTCTCGCTATCGCTGTCAAAAGTTAAATATCTAAAGGAGAACTCCCAAGAATTTTTTTATTTTTATAGATACACGTAGATTCATCTATATTTTGCCAATTTTTTGTATTTCCTTCGCCTCGGCAATATGAACTTTAAAATATTGTATAACAGCATATTTTTTATTTTAAAATACGAACATGTTTTTCGTATCGAACGATGGATTTAATAATTATTGGCAGTTAAATTTTTTACTTTTGAGATTAGTAATAACAGCAATGAAATTATAGTCATAGTAACAGTAATAGTAATAATAATAGATAAATTAATAATAAATAACAGAACAAAAATTATTATTAATATTGCGTACTGTATCAATACAAACGAAATATAATAGAAAAACTTCAAACTTTAATTTTTATTATTATATGAAGAGTTTATTTCTTAAATTTTTAAAAATTAAGAATTATTTTTCATTCATTAATATGTTCTATTATTTATTATCTTTTTCATTATATTATATTTAGCATCTACAAATACAATTCCTATATCACATTATGATTATATTATATTATATTTCACAATTAATAATAATAATGAGATATTTTATTATTATGGCAATAAAAGATCAATGAGTTTTAAATGTGAAGTGATGTCTTAATCGTATGCCATAGGTGAATAGGAATTGCAAAAGAAAACGAAACCTACGAATTGTTGAATTAGAAAGTTTCTATTATTTATTTCTGTAATTTAATAGAAGTAAATAGCTATTTATTGCTGATTTAAAGTATTAATTTGTAAAATCAGGAGATTATAGAAAGAATGCGAATAAATGCACGCAATATTGCTTTGCTACAAATGGAAGACAGGACCTTCGATTTCCGTGGATATATTTTTCATTTTTCACTCGATCGAAGCTGCTGATCTCTATTTGATGCAATTTATACGAAACATCCTTATGTGACACAATTGGATCGTTGAGCCATATCACAATGTCATAATTGAAATAAAATATTCTAATACAAACAATTATTTTATGTATACACTACATTGCTATTGACTTGATTAAACATATTGTATACAAGAATTATTGCTTGTACGTCTATTCATTGATGTATTCATTACTTCATTATTTCTTCTATTTTCTAGCATAATGTAATTAAAATTTATCAAAAGTATGCAATTAAAAGCATATTCTAATGTACATATTGAATTTATTAAACATACCTATTATTCATACTATTAATGATTTTATGACAAAATTTACACGATTTTTTCACTTTCTCAATGTTAATATTATAAACGTACTATTGTGATTTGAAATATATTTAATTTATTCAGATTATATCATAATCATAAATCATATAATCACGTAATATATATTATACATAATTTTAACAAATATACTACGGAAAAATTGGAAATTAATGGTAAGGAAGCTTAAATAAGTCAAAATGAACGTAATATTGAAATAAAACATAATAAAATAAAGAATCTATTGTATTAATCGATTTCTTATAGTAATGTATATTGTTGTTGGTAAATTATAAGTCGAAATTATATGTATTTGCTCTTGCAACTGACAGAAAATGTATTTTCTAATTTCTTCAAAGAGATACAAGAAAACTGTAGATGATTCTAAATTTTAAGGTATTTGTAATTTTCATTTAATTTTTTGTTAAATTCAATCATCACTATCGTTACTTTAGATTATTTTTTTAAAAATAACTTTCAATTTTCATTTTATGTTTTCGTTTAATAAAAATTTTATGTTTACAAATGACTTAAAGATAAAGAATTTATCCAATTTAAAAAGTCATAAGAGTTAAAACTTTAGAAATTATGACTGTAGTGTACTGTTCATATTTTTATTAATTATTAGCTAATTTGAACAGTGTAATTTGTTATATAAGTAACTTTTTACATTTCATAAAAGAAAAGAATTCAATCTTTCAAAAATTATCAATCTAGTATAAAGAAATGCATTTATATGAAATTCGTTTTCACTCTGATAAAAAATTACAAAATTAAATAAGAAATTATTTATGTTCTTATATTTTTGTTAAACTTGAAATTTATGAGGATGCTCAAAAAAAAATAGTGAGAGTAAATGTAATTATTATGAGTTTCATTATTCTGCAAAATTTTTAATTCTGAAGATAATTTCTCGACTGGTATAAAATATAATTTAAAAAAATTAATTCAATGAGTTGAATTAAAAAATATTAAAATGAGAAAAAAACCATTGAGTGATTCGGTTACAAGGGATTATTGAATTAACA
The DNA here is from genome assembly GCA_030522565.1 of Ceratosolen corneri. Classification (NCBI taxonomy): domain Eukaryota; kingdom Metazoa; phylum Arthropoda; class Insecta; order Hymenoptera; family Agaonidae; genus Ceratosolen; species Ceratosolen corneri. The sequence goes on from JAPYYT010000474.1 coordinate 25,755, forward strand.
AATAATTAACTTTCTTAAAGTATCATTATTTTTTATAAATTATGTCTTTTTTCTCACTTTATTTCTTTTTTTCTTGAAATAAATCAAATTGAGGAATTTGTTACTTTCGTGAGTTGAATATCTATTCATATATACGAAAATTTTATCCAAATCATTATAATTCAGTGTTAACAATAAAGTAATTATATTTAACTTTAAAGCATTTTTAAAAAAATATTATATATTGCCGCTAAAATTATGCAACTCTCAGATAACTTGAAAATTCATTGCTCATAGAAATATTCAAGCATGATTAAAAAAATTAATATATTTATTGCGAATTCTTATTAATTACTTTAATTATTTAGAGTTAAGTCAATAAATAGTTGTATTTATTTTTTATGTAAAATGTATTTAATTTAATGGATATAACTATTAAATATAATCGTTTATTCCAAAAATGTAGAAGATATCGTATTATTATTATTATTATTATTATTATTATTATTATTATTATTATTATTATTATTATTATTATTATTATTCATTTTATGAAAACAATTTAATCTGTTATTCGATTATATTACTTCAATCTGTTGCTATATTGACTTACTTTTATTATAAATCTTTATTATTATTTACTTTCTTACTGATTGCCATATCATATACTCTATATATATGTGTGTATTTTCTTACTAATATTCCGTATATCAGAAGTTTTCCTTTATGTTCCGTCGATATTTTCTCATCCTAAAGTTTAGTTTCAGTTATAATAATAAATAACTTTCTTATATTCCTTATATTCATGTTTCATTTTGTACTCGATGAATTAATTACAATTCAAATCACATTGTTTTAAATAATTACATTGTTTTTAAATTATGTTATGAACATTTGTTAGTATAAATTACTTTTAAATAAACACGATGTATTTTAATGTTAGTAGAGTTAATTATAATTACTCAAATTTTCTAATAAATATAGGCAATATTATTAAAAATATAAATAAACAAATTTATACATTGCATTATACATATTTATTGACAAATTAATTATTATAAAGTGTAATTGTAATAATTGCTTTGTAATGAAATATTTACCAAATTATCAATGGTGAAGCTTTCATTTACCATGAAATATAAGTACGTAAATCTATATTAAAATACTCGAATTTTGGAAAAATTGAAAATTAGAACATATTTGTGAATTGTCTGGATTTGAAATCTGTCGATACTGTAGGTAACATTACTAACGAAAAACAAGGAAAGCAGTAATCTGCATGCGTGTACACGCGTGTTATTGTTATAATTTAATTGTTTTAGAATTACAGTTCAGCTTGTGTGTTTGTACTTATTTTTCGTTGGCATTATTAGTTTTAGTAGGGAGATTGTTTTTGCTTTTGTCTTCGTCAATACCGTTAATTTCTATTAAAACGATATTATTCATTTCTCGTTGCGATATTATTATAAATTTGCAATAATCGTAATGTTTTAACGGCTTTTACTTTTAGGTTAGGTAGCTACTTTAAAGATTTCGTATCTATTTAACAAATTTTTCGCTTTGTTTGATTATTAACTACCAACCATAAAAATAATGTTTTTTTTTTTTTGAATCAAGACCAAACAGATATGGAAAATATATCATAGATTTGATAAAATGAATAAATGATATATAAAAGAAGGTAGTAAATTGACATTACTTAGATGGAACGAAATGGTCGCTTACAATTTTAACATGTAAAAATTTATTCTTGTAATTATTATGAAGAGAAACTCTTGCTTAAACTAACATAATATATAGCATATAATCTATATATATTAGATAGTCGATGATGTCTTGAAGTCTTCTTTTGCACCTCTATTTAGAAATTTAACGTCTATAAATATTGCAGACTGCACTCCTAAATTTTCAGTTCTTGTGTCAATTTCTTAAATATACTATTTCCTACATATAGGAAAATAGATTAGAGGTTTAATTAATTTAGGTTTAAAAAATTACATAATAAAATAAAATATATTTTCTGAATATATTATTTCGAAATACTTGACTCTTATGACTTTAAAGTTATATAAACGTGTATGTGGTTAAATAGTTTTCCACTTTTACGAATTGGTAGGATTACCTTTTAATACCAAATAAACTTACGTCATCCTTATGTTTTCTGACACTCTCTTTCTCTCTCTGTCTGTCTTAAAATGGTAATCAGAACTTTAACATTCATTATTCGTATGAATAAAATCATTAAAATTTACTAAAAAGTATAATAGTACACTTACTTATATTTTTTTAAAGAAAAACTTCACTTGAGATAATATAAAATAATAGAAAAGAAAAAATATAAAAGAAAGTAGCTGTTTTTTATGAAACTGTAGCTTTCTTTTTTTCTTTATTGATTTTATTATAAGTACCCTTTGTCTGGAATTTTTTACACTATAATATTTAGTTCAAGTATTTTTTTAAATATAATTTCCTTTGTCTAAAAGTACAAGAATAAAAAATTAAATTTTTTTATAAATAAATATTACTGTATTTTATAAATATTTTTTACATATATATTGTTTTTATAAATCCAGAATTTTATTAGTTTTAAAAAGTAATTATAAATTTTCAATTAAGAACAAATACATATTACTATTATAAAATATAAAATAAATAGTTTATAGTGATGAATTATAAAATATATCAAAAGTGATATAACAATGATTATAGAATTGAAGACAATATTAAAATTATAAGATTTTCATTCTTTCTTTTGTAAAAAATTACATACAATAATTTATATAAATATATTATATATAAATAATTTACATCCAACTTATTATAATTTCATCTGATATATATTGATTTAGAATAATTTTATTAATCGAGCCTAATATTTATTTTAAGAAGCAGAGATTCTAATTAACCTTTAACCTATTTGATTAAGAACAATATTATTAATAGTGAATAATATATATAATAATAATAACAATAATACCTTATAGTGCATTTGCTAAATTTTCATGATTTTTAAAACTAAAATCATTGTAATTACAAATATATATATATATATATACATTATAAGAATAGAATAGTAAAAACAAATTACTAGTCACTGCACCATCGAGACAATCATCAACTATCGATTTTCCATTATATGGTTTTCGATTCGATGTATCCTAATCACACGTGAGCGAGAAAGCAATCTGTATCGTTCGAAATACAAGTGAGGTAAGGAAGCAGTACGGAGAAAAAGTTGTAGAAAGAATGATCGAATAAAAAAAATGATGGAAGAAACCTAATTTTAATCAAGTAGACAAAATTACACAGGAGGATAAGAAACAGCGCTTAGAGATCAGCAACATGACCACAGACTTTCTATGAAATTAGAAAATAGAAGATCGATTCAGATAATTGAAGTAAAAGCAAATAAGATATATATATTTGAAATTTGCATATTTATTAGTATAGCAATCATGTTTTTTGAATATTTGATGTTTGTTTATATATATAAATAATCAAGCATATTCAATTTGTATATGCTTGATTATTTTTCTAAATCATAAAATATATATTATTAAAATAGTTTAAGTCATATGAATAAAAAAGCTTACTAAAGTAAAATTATAGTTATTTAAAAATATAAAGAGTACTTGTTATTAAAAAGATAATATACGTAAGTTAAATTTAAAAGAAAATTTTATAAACAGTTAATACACACTAATATTTATTTAATTCCTATTTATACAATTAATACTGATATTTTTCAATACTTTCTCTTTTTTTAATTAAATTTGGTTTTGATTTATATATTTATATATATAATTCTAAATTAAAAATAAATATATCAGTCTTGGTCAATAATTCTACATGTACTTCATTAAATATAATTATACTAGTTAAACAATAATGAATAATGTGAAATATTTAAAGTGATAAAATGTACAATAAAATTTAAAAGAAAATAAATTAAAAAGTTAGATTTTATAAAACAACTAGCAAACTTAATTAATATGATGAAGTAATGCTTGTTTTTATAAAATTTACAATCTATGAAGTAGTCGTAGAATTTTATACATTATAATTTATAAATGTCTATTTAATATTATTTCTAAACAAATAAATTATATGAATCCTTAAATCAAAGAGAATTCAATATTTAGAGTATTTAAAATTAATATAGTCCAGAAAATAATTTGTACTATATAATAAATATTCAGATATCTACAATAATTTAACTAATAAACCAATAACTTGGACGTTTTATAAATAAGAATAAATTCATTCTACATGTAGAAAGCTCTATATTGTCAATAATATTCTCTAGCTCTATATTATTTAGTTTTGTACAAACTTCCATAAAAATAATAATTTTAAATAATTATAAATCTATATATGCATATTTACATGTAAAGAGAGAATATACAGGTACATGTTCTTTTATAATTAACTAAAATTATTATTATATATAAATTACTTAATAATTAGATTTAATAATTAGAATGAATAAAGATGTCATTATCATCTCTATTTTTATCTTATCTTACATTTATGTTTTATTTATTTATATCTTATTTATATTTATTTTTACCAATTAGAAGTAAATACATAATATTTACAAAACTAATTATTAAGCAATATGTAGTTGATATTTCTTCGAGGACAATTTATTTTATTCATAATAACAACAACAGTATGCAGGTTATGATATCAGAATCTAAATTACGTTACAATTTATGCTTTAAACATAAAAGACTTTACGTAAAAGATATCTGCGATAACATCCATAAATATTTTAATTACATGTACATTGTCTTTTACAATTTATAATATCTAAAATAAAATTACTTGCAATTTTTACTTACATCAGCTATAAAAATTCATAGAATTTACATATAAAATAGTAGATGAATATAAAAAAATTATTTTACAAACTTTTGATGACCAAAGAATAAATTAGTTATCTACATTTATCTATTGTATGTTTTGAATATACATATTTAAGCAAATAAATTAATAATAATGCCATTTAATATTAAACTGTTAAGTGACATAAAAGTTTTAATGAATATTTCAATAATTATTTTTTAAGTAGTATAAATAAAAATGTCGTCAGACAGTATTAAGTAGTAAAATGTCCCATGCACATTTATGCTCCGTTCAGACATCATTCATAGATCAATCGATAATCTAAAAGTTAATTTCTTTTAAATATTTAATTACTTTTATTATAGATACAAAAAAACATTTTTCAAATTAAATAATTATTGAATCACAGTTTCTCACATTTTTGTTTTAATTTACAATTATAAATAAAATTATCTTTCAGTTTCAGATAGTTAAAGGTGGTCATTTAAAAAATTTTTAAAACTAGGCTTTTTATATTATAATATATTTTATATTATATTAAAATGTTGTCGTATTCGTTTTACGATAACACAAAAAATGTATTTTCTTTTCAAAACAAATTATAATTTTAAAATAGATTTCTTTTATTCATATTTGATTTGTATACAATTTGTTTAAAGTGAGAAGTATTTAAATTTATATGTGTATTTCTAAACTATAACAATTGAACACTATAATTTCTTGTTCAAAATAATTTCCAAGTGTGCAATGTACACAATTTAAATAGTAAGATCAAAATTAAAAGTGTAAATAACTGTAATTCAAGAAAAAAATTGATGTTTTTATAATAGACAATGTTTAACATAATAGAAGTAAAATTAATATAATACATTTAATTATTTGCGTATTGACAAAAAAATTAAAAAATATATAAAATATTATTATACATTATTATAATATATGAAGTATATTATATGAATATATGAAGTATGAAATAAATTAGTATTACAATTAATTTAATTTTAAAATTGCAAAAATCTAGACTTAAATATATATATATATATATATATATGAACATTATATAGAATGAAAGTTTATTAAAAATGAAAAGTAACCCAACCAAGTACATTTTGAAAACGAGTGATAAATTTAATATAATAAAATTTTTTTGTTTGAACCATTATTGTCTGCTATTACAGTATGATCATAACATGAATGGAATTACATAGAAATCGGCAGCTCGGATAGAATAGAAAATATGTCCGCCACGGAAACGGATGATCCTAACTTTGATTTCGAGCCAAGAAAAGCCGCAAGCGCTTTATTCCCAAGTTTTCCTTATTCTTATGTAATAATAGAAGCACATTCAATACAAATTTGATGTAGATGCGTACACGTGTAAATTATGCATTCGACTATTCAATGAAACAGTGAGAATTTAATGTTTGAAATATAATTTCTCTCAAGTAAGAATAAAAATTATTTATCATTATCAATATCATTATATCAGTATCAGTATATTACATATTATCATCATTATCGAACAAAAATTATTCATTTTAAAAGAATTATTTATATTATCATTTGAAAACGAAAAATATTTATCAGTACTACAAAAAATAAGATACAATGTGTAATAGTTACGTATATTTTTTTAATGGTATTAAATACATTTCATTTACGAAAGAACAATGTTTAAATCTTCATTATCAAAAGTATTTTCCTCCTATCCTCAAATAAATGAGTTATTTACATACCACAAAATAATAATGAAGTGTTCGGCCATTCATGGCATTTTATTTATAGCCGAAGCAGGGCTAGCCGTTGCAGCGGAAATGAAAGCACCGGAAGAGCGTTCGGAAGAAGATAAAATGGCACTTCTTGGTAGGCCAAAACTCGGTGAGATATTTCGTGCTCAAGTTAGGATCAAGGAGTCTAAAGAATTCAAGAATACCGTGGATAAATTAGTTCAACGAGCCAATGCATCGATAATCTTAGGTATGATATATATATATATTTATTTTTATTATATACATTATATTTATTATATACACCAATAGATTCCGTATCATACAAGATACACTTTAGGAACTCACCACGCGTCTAATAAACTTAGTAAGATTCTTATCAATCTTTTATTCTTAGTATTTCATTAGGTAACTATTTATGTTCTGTACTTTTTTTGTATCCATATCTAACTAATAATGGAAGACAATCAAATATAGTGATTACGTATGCTTATGTAATAGTGGAAAAAATAAACTAAACCTAAATTAAGACTACTATAGATAATTTTTAAAAAAGTATAAATTATAGCTTAGAGAGAATTAGGCTATTTAATTACAAGGAACATATAAACAGTTTTGCTTAATCTTAATGTATTTTTAATTAATTAAATGCATTGAATTTGTGTAACGTTGGCCATCAATATTTACTAAAAGTACAATATACATTATGACAGTGAGGTATATATTCTTACGAATAGCATACCTAAAAAACTACCTAATAATAGAAATTGATGACCATATACATAAATACACGTATTCATCATACCCATAAAAAATTATGTAAAATTTACGACCAATCAAGCGTACTCGCTTAAAAACTCAATTACTTTTTCAGCATTACCTCAAGTAATATATTTCCAAAGTCCTCGTTCTATTCGAATTGAAAACTCTTCACTCAATACATTACTGGTCTATTATCTTCAATATTCTTATTTTACATTATTTTAAAAACTTTTGCATATGCATAACTCTAAAATTATATTAATATAAAATTTTGAGGAAATTATACAATAAATTCAAATATAATTCGTGTATTAGAATTGATTGACTTTCTACGATTTTTAATTACCAATTATTTTATAAAATATTTTGTAATAAAAGTACTTGATATTTTAATCAATTAATTTTACATCCCGATATAAAAAAATTATCAGTCGAAGAAAAATATACGAATAACACTCAAACTCCAATAGTTATTACAAGTTTAAGGTACCGAAATGTGAAAATATTTCTTCAAGAAGCTTTTTAACTTTTCAGACTTTTACTTATGGTGAATATTATTGGAAAAAATTATATGAATAGAAATAAGATAAACAAAATTCTGTTTTTACATTATATATTTAATGAAAATGTACAAGCAAAAGTCTAAATAACTAAAATAAATTCCATATAAAGATGAATTTACAAACGTAATAGGATAATTTACAAATATAATAATTTATAAATAATATATAATATTTATATATAATAAATAAAATAATTTACAAACATAATAGGATACAAACAAAATAAGGAACAAGGTAATTATTAATAAATAAATTATGAAAAAAAAAAAAAAAGACTGTAGAAAATAGTTTAGTGTTGATGAAACTTTGATCATTAATACTTTTATTATATTATTAAATATATTTTGCAGAAAAATAAATATTTAATCTTTTTATTATGAGATCGATAGTCGCTAAATCAATATAATAACTGCAAAAGAATAGAAATTATTGGAAATTTGTGTAAAAGTTCTTGATACCAGCAAGGTAATAATATATTGAATATTGAATAGTATGAAAAGACTCTCGCATTATAAACGAGAAAGAAAGTTGCATTCATAAATGCAACAAATATTGAAACAAATAATTATTATCGTACTGATAAAGAGGGTGAAAAAGTTCGAATAACTATAGGTTATGCAGACTTGCGTAGAAAAAGTCTAAGTAAAAATAAATGATATGTTGACTATTTTCATCATTTATAGTTACGAGTTAACCAACTGGACTGAAAATAAAGACACTTTTTAAAAAAGGGAGGTTTAATTTTATATCTCCGACATTTTATTATTTTACTCTACATTCACTCATATTTACTCAACATTTATTTATTTCATTATTTACTCGCAGCTCCTTATAATACAATTCTGAAGTTCATACACCTACAAGAAGTATTAAATTCCAAACTTATATTCTTTTCTCTCTTTATACTTCGTACACACAATGAAAATATACACAATTTTATATAAAATTGTATGTATTGTAGGCACATTTCTCACTAAAGATCCGATGCGTAGGTATCCTGAATAGACACGTGTGGAATAAAAATTTTATATAATAAAATAGAAACGGTGATTCTATTTTCCAATCTAATTACAATGCTTTACCGAAAGATTTCATCGGAATTTCGGGAACGTAAATTTAATTTACAAGGAGTATTAAACAAATGATAAATTTAATGTTCAACGTATCCTTCTTCTCGAAAATTAATTTATATGCACGGATATAAAATGTAAGATACTAACTCAATATAAACTACATTTATTTATATAAAAACTACATTTGAGTCGTTGATAAAAATTCAGCCCTATCTTTCTTCTATAATTTAAGCAATCTATATTTTTAAAATAGCTAATACTTATTATACTAAATTTGTATTTCATTTAATTAAAGGTACTTGTATCATAATAATTGATATATTTCAATAATGGGAAATATTAAATAAGTCGATAAAATAAATTATCGATCAAAAAATCATATTATTATGATGATTATAACAAGCGCATTTATTTTTAGAAAAAATTAACATAATTTCTCTTCTTATACAGTATAATGATATCGTTCCATTAAATTCCATAAATTTCTTTGAATACAATAAAGCAATTTTCTCATAAGTAATATATTTATGTATGAAAATGTACTATTTAATAATGCATTTGAACTGATTTATTGTAAAAATAGAAAAATTTATTCCAAGTACCGACAGTTAAAAGTAAAGAGATCACCTGCTCGAAATAATTAAATAACCATAGTAACGAAACAAAACAATAATAGCAAACGCAGTGGGCTTATGTCACTATGATTTTACGATTCTCACAAAATTTATGCGACTTTTTAACCGAACTATACTTGCCTTCGATATACGCTATGGGAATTAGTCTGGCTGCTTTACAAGTGCAGGATAGTAAGTATTAGCGGAAGCAATTTCTTCAACATTGAAGCTTGAATAAGAAAGTTATCACGCTATATTGTAACCGCAATCGTTTCGCTGACGCAAAATACGCTTTTTTTCGATTTTACGAAGCTCTTACGCTTAATACCGCACTTCGCTGCTTTTCTCCATCGCATTACAATTTCCACTCGTAACAATAAAATGCTCGCACACTACATGAACTGAAATCAAGATAACGTAAAGTTATATGTTTTCTCTCAAATGTTACGATGCGGTTTTGAATAAAAAATATTAATTGCGAGAACGAAATGCTTCTAAGGGATTGAAACAAAAAATAAATACAATTATACGAAGAAAGGTGTGATTTTCTTAAAATTTAAATAACAAGATTATAAAACAGAGAAAATGGAGGAACTAAGATTAACTTTGAGAATAATAAAGAAAAATGATTTTATTGTATGTGATACTTTACAATTTCATTTAATTTTATTATCCGATAACTAAATTACTCAAAACTATTAAAAATAAGTCAATAAAGTGATATTGGCATTTTTTGTAATATTTAAATATTTAGTATAAATTTAAAATTTTTTTTAAATTAAATAAACAAATTTCTAATTTAATAAGTCATTCGGTAGTCATTAAATTGATTATTCAATTTTTTTAAAATGGTAATATGTATTATTGTTTGAAATTATATAATAATAATAAGTAAATATTCAGTATTTATAGAAATTATAATTTACAGAAATTAGAAATTAATTTAATAAGTCTACTTTTATAATTGCTGCATTAATCATATTGGATAATTAAACATATTGTCCATTTCTTGTTATAATAATAATAATAACAATAATAATTTACACTAATAATTATGTAAAAATTAAAATAATGCTAATAAAAGATGTCAAAGGTTAAATTTGTACATATAAAGGTGAAAATAATATGTTTTTGTAATAAAGTAAAAGAAAAAATTCAGTAATAATTATACCAATATGTATGAACAATAAGATTCTACGATAAATAAAAAGAAACTTTATCAGTTTTCGTAGTATAAGTTTTTAAATTCTTTTCAAAGTAATTATATTTATATATATTTATAATCACTTCTAAATCTTATTATTTATGATTCAAATCTTTTAGAAATTCAGAATAGAAAAGAAAAATATCAGACAGGTATTATTTTACAAATATAAATAATAATTTTTTATTATTCCTTTAATAACATAAAGATTTACAAATAAATTTGATACAAATAAATTAGCCTACTAAATAAAAATCCACATTTCGATATAATTAATTAAATGTTAATTATTTTTTAAGATCTTCTGGATAAAGATGTACTTGTAATTTGATATATATGAAGAAAACTGATAATTCCTTCTCATAATAAACTTCGGAAATTATTTGAAGAATTTTTTGACATTAACCTCAGCATTATTATGGAACTTGGGACGAAATGGTATTTTAGACCAGAGAGAGAGAACAAGCAAGTTTTCTTGGCATCAGTAATGAAAACGGTATTAGAGTAATAAAGTTCGCTATCTCTAAGAATTTTATTATTAAAAGTTCATGCTTTATTTAAAAAAAAAGAAAGAATATTCACAAAGTAATTTGCATATTTTAAAATCTACACAACACCAAAACAATTATTGTTTAAGCCACGAAACACGTAGAATAAATATTCAATGTGTTAAAAAAATCAACCAGAGTAGAATAATATAAATACTAAAACTTTAAATAGAAAGAAATAACATTAAATCTGGAATCAATTAATAATCTTATCTAAACTAATATAAATTAGTACATAAAATTCATAAAATTTGTCACCATCATATTTATTATTATTTCATATAAGAAAATTTGCTTAAAAACTAATTTTAAATATAAATACATCGCTATTATCTGAAACATAATTTAGTTAAAATATACTTAACATCCCACTAAATAGTGAAAGTTCATTACACAATTTAAAGATTTTCATCATACAACCTGAGTATTTATAAATTGCTAAATAATTTAAACTGTATCCTACATTTTATCAACTGAATACGAAACTCATGCATCTTGTAATTCACCGAGTAATCTTATTTTATTTTATTATTATTATTATTACTATTATCTCAGGTAATTCCAATATACGAGGTAAAATTAAAGTATTGTAATTTAAATTCAAAACTTTTGTCGATAATTAATTTATAAATACATAAAATAATAATAAAATTAAATAAAATAATTATAAAATAATAAATCGTAGTATTATAAATGACAAATGTACAAATTCTTTCATTGAAAGGATTCTATGCTTGGGCGAAAATAATTTGCACTATAATAAGCCGTATTGTTTATATGCAATATTATTATGTTAGTCAGTTTCATCTTCCTGGAAGTTTCTCAAGGAAGAAGTTCACTAATGAAATGAATCGTAAATGAAAAAAGACTGAGAACACAATGAGCTACAATTATCATAGCATTTATTTGATATAAGAAGTGGATTACGTTAAAGCTTTCGTGCGTCATCTCAGCGAAGGCACAAGTGAGGCAGACAGAATTAATGAATAGGAAATGAAAGAGTGCCCGATAGATAGTTTGATACAAAAGGAGGAAGCCACTTATAATAAAAGCCTTGGAGATACGGGATTTACTGTCCTGTAAAAAACAACTGGATGTTTATACAAGTGTTGGCATAAAAAAAATAAGATACAATACAAGCCACTCAAGCGTATTCTACTAGTTTCTCTTATTAAATCTATATTTAGGGGGAGAAGCAGACGTAAGTGAAAATCTAACGGTCTAGATAAGACAGGGAGAAAGTATTGCACACCATTTAAAGTTCTAATTTCATATCTCTTAGACGGATTTACTCTTGGATAATAAATTTCAAAAAAAAGGAAATGTCTATATTCAGAAGGACAAGAAAGCGTGGATTCTTTTAAAATATCAAATTCAACTTCTCGAAATACATCGATGATCGCGCTCTGATAATTGTTCGGCAATGCTGATTTGAGATGCGCGTTGAATTTGCGTGAAAATAACTGTCGATACATAAACTACTGCAACATATGTAACAACAGTCCAGAATATTAAATACAATTGTTTCGTTATTTAAATAGATACTTAACTAGTAATTTGTGTATGTTTAAAAGTGATTTATGCGTTGCTTATTGGTAGAGGGAGAAATGAGTTACGTATAATAATAAATAAAGTCCACAATAACTACCTAAAAATAGCCTTATTTCTAATATGAAATAAGAGAAAATCATTAATCATCATGGTGAGCAGCATTACTTCTTACCTTATCAAGTGGATGATGAATTTTGCACGCGCATCCACGCACACGAGCGTACCCTTCAAATTAATTGCTGGAATAAAAGAAATTTGATTTTGAAAATTATTCCACCGCTTAAATAGCGAAACTCATGAAACTAAGCCGCTATTATGAAATTCAAGTGATCTCGGCTCAAAACGCATCTCGCTCGGAACTTGAAGCTGTTGACCCCGTCACGAGAGCGATAAGAAGGGCGGACTAGGCGTCCCCATCCGGTACCTTCTGGAGTAGGTGGTGGGGGGAGGAGGGGGGTGGCTTGTAACTAACTTAGTTGTTTGTCATCTTGAGATGGATTATGTTTGTGCGTGGAAAAAAAAACAAAAAAAAAAAATTGGGAGGTCTTGTACAACATCCGGAGAGGGCAAAAAATGGAGATTAATACGATGCCGTTGAATGGCAATGGAAACGATCGATCTCTTGACGTTCACTCCCAGACTTTTTTACGAGCTAATGGCGGCTCTTCTTACCATATTAGTGTCCGGAACTTTGGATGCAAAAGATCTCCAGCTCCTTCCTCCGCATCCTCCACCTATCCTCTCCTCTTTCCCTCTGGCGGCAACGCTTCTATATTCATTAATTTCCACATTGTAAAAACATTGTCCCCAAGCTCTTCTATGACTTCTCTCGCGCATCTCTATTGCAAAAGTGGGACTCGGCATTAAGTGAAATTCGTTATTTTATTATATTGGCACATGTAGGCGCTAAATCGGACATATTAATTTCATCAGAGGTTCTTCATTTTTAATGATATTTCGGCTTGCGTGGCATTTGATAATTTTAATTAACGAAAATCCCCGAGAGCGTAAAACAAACAAAATAGCTAATAATACCGCGAGTAAACATCGTTTAACTAACATTACTTTGGCTTGCTATTCGCGCCAATAATATCATTCAAATTTATTTCCACTACATATCGTTTTGCCTGAACATTTACACTGAACTAATACTTGCAAATAAATTAGAGTATAATGTGCAAATATATATTAATGCAGTCATTCGAACGCCTTGTAGTATATAAATGCTTGTAAATTAGGGATATTTTCAATTCAAATTCAAAGAATTCATATTCATAATACTGCCACACGTGCTCAATAAAATTGTATAAATTATCTTTCTGAAATTTGTACGGCACAAGTCTTAAAAATGTTGACTATCTGCTTCATCAAGGCACAAAGACACGAGCAACGAAACTCGACAAGGAGAGGTGCCATAAAATAAAAGAAAGCACAACTCAATAATAAAATAAACAAAAATTCCAGTACCAATACTCGTAATTATATGTACATTAATAAGCGTTTCCCTTATAAGCCCTTATAATCCTTATCTTTGTTGTCGAGCGAATAATAAATAAACAAAGCTATTCTGTCCAATTCCATTTCCGAGATGGATTTTCATTTATTCCATTAGCATAATCACAACTTCCCGCTTTATTTCCAAAGATCCCTATGGATTTTTACTCTCACCTATACATAGCCGAACTCTTGGAGGAGTCTGCACTTTTCACGAACCCCGCCCATCTCCGACATCCTCTGCTTACTAATTCCGTTACCTAAAGCTCCAGTATTGTGGTTTATCTATTTTCCCTCCTTCTTTAATTTATCATTAACAAATCAGGCTTTGTTCGGAAATCAAAATGTAGAAATTTAAAACTGATGATAAATTAAATATGCATAATAATTCTCTTTATACGAGTTAAAGTGTCCAGCCTTTTCTCACAAATAAACTACTTGTTTTTTATGAAACAGACTTTATTAAACCTTAATAATATTAATAAAATAACTTATAAGTAGTATACGAGATTCATTATATTATTCAATGCTTTCGAAATTTTATGATTGTACTTTCTCTAAAATATCGAATAAGCTACATATTGTTTCATTCGATATAATTTATACGATTGAAATAAAAGGATCGTCAAGTATTATTCTCAAACGATAATACAGCAAATGTAAAAAAGTTACGTTAAAAATAATGTTAAAAAGTAATGTTAAAATAATGTTCAAAATTAGTATTAAAATAATGTTAAAAAGTTAATGTTAAAATACTTGTTTGGTGCAAATACTACTCGTATCATTCTGTATTGTATTGTTTAATTAGATATTTGCATTTTTATAGTAAATAATTAAATATTTATAAATAATAAAGAAAAGTAATAATTAATTTGTCTTATTTTAGGTTTGTTTCGTTAAATTTGTCCATACTGTTAATTAAAGCAAAATTAGACTTATGTTTAAAATCTAATTATTGACAGCTTCTAAATTATAATAATTTACAGAAATAAACGATAAATAAATTGTAGTAGAGAATAACATCTAAGTTTTTATATAATCTAATTTAATATCTAATCATGATTTTACTTAATTTACTTGATCGTTTTCTCATAAAATTTGTTTTATAAAATATGTACGTTAATTATTATCGATTTTATAAAATTAATTTTAACGAACTGATGAAATATTTTGTTGCTCCAATAGCTTTCTAAAAATATTTGCCTACCAATTCTTTCGAAACAATTGCATACATTTGTCAAATATTGTTTAATCTATTACATATATGTTTTCATATTTAACACTAAAGTTAAAATTATGAATATTGAATAATCATATTTCCTTAAAGCCTTAAATATACTTAAACAATTTAATTACCTTCACTGGAAAGAAAGTCAGTACAGTAAATGTATTTATTTATTGTTTATGTAGAAATAATATTTAAATATCACTACTGAAGTTATAATTGTCTTAATTATTATTTAAGTTATATCAGTTATAATAGTAATATTATGTATTACTTCACTTTTCTTATGCGACACAATTATTACAGTTGGTTATATACATATATACATACGATTTTATATGATTTACATGGTCATAATTTTAATATTAATGCGATTCAACATTCGTAGAACTTATAACCATGAAAATAAAAAAAAATTAGAACTACTAATGCCGATGAATAAAATTGATAAAGTATTATCTCATCCATCCAGGATAAGCAATTATATGTAGTTTTTTTTCTTCTTCTTTAGTAATATAAGTTTAAGCTTTAGGTAGGTAAATTCTCGTATGACTGTAGTTAAATATATTAAATAGATATTATGAAAATAAATATTCATAATATCTCAAAAATTATAAATAATTCTTTTATACTGGATAGGATTTTTTTACATGTTTTATGTAAATATCAAATGAAATACGTCAGAGATTAGAAGGACGATTTTAAATAAGGAAACTGTAAAATAATATATGACAGATGTTCTTTGAGCACTTGGTTCATCGAATTTATTACACAATTATGTTAACAAATAGCTAATAATTATTAATCGGTTGAATTTTTACTTGGAAATACTATATAAATATGCCATTTTTCATTGCTTTTATTTACTGCGTATCTGTGATTGTATTAAGTTAATTGTACTTTATTTACATTGTATGTATTTTATTTTATTTACATAAATTGTATTAATTGTATGAAGAATGATCTTAACAAGATTTTAACGACTTTTTATTAACAGGGACGAGTTCGTGGAAGGAGCAGTTTACGGATGCTCTGACAGTTAGCGGTGGTGACGATGACGAGGATGGCGATGACGCCGGGGAAGGATCCACCAGAGCCCCATCATCGCCCTCAGCAGGAGATTATCTCATGCACTGTCTTACGATATTTTGGAAGGTTCTCTTTGCCTTCGTGCCGCCTACCGGTAAGTAACTTTCCCAAATGCTTACATAATCGCACTCGTATGGCTGGATATTAAGATCCGAGTTCCCTTGGAGACTGAAGATTAATACTTTTACTTGGAGCAAGTTACTAAAGTTGTTGCGCTCAAATAATGATAACGGAATAATAATCTTGTAGAACAGCATGTAAGACAATTTTGAAATTATCACGAGAATATGAAAGATATGAAAAGACAAATATTTACTATTAGGGCTATCGCTTTGTTATTGCATTTTTATTTAACACTCGGGGCTAGTATTTGTATTTATTTTTACGGTGGACAAATTTGTTTGGTACTTTAGTAATATGGTTAATAGTATATTTCTTGTTGTATCTTGTTCTTGTGGGTCGCTTGAATTACTTTGTTATAGAACTTATTTGCTTTATGATTTTACGTATTTGGAATTTACGATTGTGTTTTCCATAACAAATTACTCGTTCGTCCGGGTCTTATAATATTTTTGAGTGTTGTATATTTGCTTCTATGCTTTTCAATTCATTGGGCTCAACAACTTCTAGGGTCAAAGAACGATAGAAAAAAAAATTTTATTTACTAAGATGATATCCACTATTTAATCCATAATTGATTGAATAGAATATAAAAACGTAAATTTTAGATATTACGGAAAACTTTATATAGAATGGATTCCATTTGACTAATTGACAAATGCTTTTTACTAATAATACGTAAAATCAAATGCTAGACCTAACAATGACAAACATTAATGAATTAAGTTTTGAATTATTTTGATGTCTCGCGTATGTGCATAATTTAGAGACAAATTTCAATTGCATAACTTGAAAACTAATTTAGAGAAAATGTGTTTTAACGTTGAAGATTTAGTTGTTTTGCATAATCATTTCAGTGCTAAAACAATTGGAAAAACGTAAAATATATCTCATTAAACCAATAAAGCTTCGAACTATTCTCTATTTATATATTATTTATATTTCTTAGCTATGTATATATAAGATGGAGAAAAAAAAAACAAACATCAATTACTGTCAATGTGTATATAATGTTGTCGTGCATTTCATGATTCATAAATGATGACTCGGATCTAATATAATTATCTTAAATTACGTTATGATAGTATGAAATATTGATAACTACTTTATGAGAAAATCTTCGAGCAATATTAAATAACTGTCCTCCCTGAAATTTGCCAAGATATAAGCAACTATACTACTATCCATCAAAATCGGGATAAGATGGATTAGGAAAAAACTTTATTCTTCTGTAATATGATCCAGAGATGAATCTCCTCTGATTAAACATTATATGGAATGCCGAGTTTTTTTTATTTTATAGTTTTTGTAACGGCAAAACACACAAATGACGAAACGGAAAAACGTGAAAAATTGATTTTCTTTTTGAGCCTTTGGTTTTTCAGCTACATTTTATTCAGCAAGTTACATATGTGATGTATTATATACATTTGAGAATGATCATTAAATGCTCTCATTTTGAATTGGAAGTATTTAACTGAAAGTTGCAAAAATTATTTGGAAATACACCATATGACATTTATTGTTTTCGATATTATATAGATATACAAAGCGTCTTAATTTATATATATATATATATATATATATCAAAGTTATAGTTATTATATATTGTTATTAATATATTGTTTATTAATTAATATAATAATAGTTATTATTATTTTTATTATTATTATTATTATTTTATTAATTATATTATTATTATTAATATAATAATTAATATAATAATAGTTATTAATATATTGATAGTGCGAATTTTCATTTATCTACATTTACGTGACTTGGACTATTAAACTTAATAAATTAGAAAATTATTCGTTTTCGTGCTCTTGAAAAATGATCCATTTTATGAAAATTGTTGACATTATTTATGTATGAATTTATTAATTATTTATTTATTTATTATTTATTAATCCTATTTTGAGTTCTAATTCTATTTATGATGTTCAATGTAGGCAAGCATAAAAGCATAAATTTTTTATTCACATAAAATAAATTAATTACAATTTTTTATTGTAAACTTTGCACTGCGACTATTTCATAATTATATTATTATTTCATGAAAATATGTCATTCATATGAAATTCCAATTATCTACTCTTAATAAATACGTAAATAAATAAATAAATATTGAAGAACGTTTGTAGCTCTAGACGATTACCTATATTTTAAAAATACATCATTCAATAGAAATGTAAAATAAATTAATTTAAGAAATACTATAAAATTGACTTCTAATTCGTCTCTGTTTTGTAGCATTTATTTTGTCGATCCGGAAATATCTTGTACAAGCAGATAAATTTCTTTGAGATTACACAAATACCTGGCCCTTTTATTATTACCTAAAATTATTTTAAAGCAAAAGTACAATCTCAATATAGATACAATCAATTTTAGAATATTAATCGTAATAAATCCATCCTTTTCAGATTTTAAAAAAGATCAAAAGTAGAACGGCTCGCTCGCGTCGTTAAATTGTTATTAGAGAAGGGACAAACTACTTATAATTGCTTTTGCTTATATTTCGCTCTGGAACAGACGCGAGGCAAATAACGCGGACACAAACACACACACACACACACACACACAAACACTCTCCTCTCGTCCATAACGCGCTGATCGATGATAAACGAATTTTGTCCCTTGGGCTGTGTATTCGAGCATGAACGAGCTGGAAAAGCAGCGAGATACGTTTCACAATTTCCGACGGCATTATAGGTGTTGCATTACGCATCTGCGTCATTTAAAGAAAGAAGTAAAAATGATTATTCACGCCTTCCGTTCGCTCGAGACTTTTATACAAATGTATTATAGATAATGTGAGATGGCTGTGGCGCGGCAAATTCTGAATTATTTCAGCAAAGAATAGAAAAGAGTCAAAGGGATTTGATGTTTTTTGGAACGAGAAGAAAATTGGATGAAAGCAATTACAAAAGATAATTTTTTTTTTTCTACTACATAGAGTACTAAAATGTTTCATTTGTTTCATACGAATAAGATATTTGGTGTATTTGGCAATATTTTTACACGTTCATTTTGACTTTTTAGCGATTAAAAGAATTTATAGCAATTATTTTTTACAATCATTTTTTATTAGCTTTATGAATTGTATAATAATTTTATTTTTTTATAACTGTAATACATGTACGAAATTAAAATCTTCGATTATGCATGTTTAATACCTTTCAACATTGCCAAGTTTCCCGTCTATCGATATTTTCTAAGAAACTGTACTTTACTGAGGAAAAAAATTAATGCTTCTGTTATTAAACATTTGTAAGTAAATTATTAGGATTACGCTTGTTAAGTACAATGTTGAGCTCATTATATCAACATTGTCAAGTTAGATATCATTTTTAACTATTAATCATAGCGTATATATTTTCAATAAATTTACAACGATAATTTTGAAAAATAAAAACTAAAAGGCATTAAAGGTAATGCGACTTTATAATTATTAATAATGTAATTATTCATATTTAAACGACGCCTAAATCTATTAAACTGATGTATATGAACTAGGAATAGAAAATGTTTTTCAAACTCGTATTTTACATTGCATAGAGAGTTGGGTTATTTGCTCTGAACATTTGTGAAAATTTAAATATGTTCATCACAAAATTACTTTTCATTAAGTACTATTAACTCGATTAAAATATTAATTATCATTTTAATTTATCTCCCATGTTTGTATACCCATTAATATTCAAATGCGACTTTATTCTCTTTTGTTTTTCTCTTTTACAAAATATATGCCCAGTATTATTACATACACATTGCGTTGCAAAATAATTTTTATATACTGTCAACAATATATATATATATATATATAATATAATATAAAATTTATAGTATTTTTATGGTTGTTCTAAAGAAAAATTTTAATTTCTAAAGAAATAAAGTTATAATCTTTATTTATAATTTTCAAACATTTAAGAAACTATTATATTATAAAAGGATTATTATTATTATTTAATGATTTTAAATATTTGTTGTAGACACGTATGATTGAAATTATATAAATCATTTACATGAAACGGTTTTTTTTTTAAATTAAGTAAAAGTACAATAATCCATTTCGTTTTCTAATGACACATTGTTAAATTTATTAAGTAAAATATTAAATAAAAAATTGGCAATTAGTGAGAATAATCGATTGTTTTTAAAAATGGATTATTCATACGAAGATTATTCTAATAGCTTAATAATTTAATATTTATATGTTACCGATTATTATTGGCAGCACATAGCCTCTTAAGACAAAATTTTACTTACAGAATACTCAATCAATATTTCATGGGAAATTCTATATATCTGATGGAATTTTTAATTTTAAACATACATATAATCTATATTTAGTTAGTGCATCAAAAACACATTGAAGTATAACTAGTAGATAATTGTTTATAAAAATTCATGTTAAATATATTTCAATATTAAGGAAAAATATTGTAGATTGTAATAAAAAATTCCTTAATGAAAAATATTTCACGAGAGAAAGAAAAATTTATTTACGTTGCAGCTATAAATGTTAAACAAGAAAAAAACAAGTTTTCATTACATATAAAGCTTGATATTACACAAAGAAGACATATTATTTTGAAAAAATTTAGTTTTTGTTGTGTATCTTTTTACATTTCAATACTTTTGTTCGAAAAATGAATTACTTCAGTAAGTGCTGAGATAAAATTGTGAACAAGATACAGATATAACGTGGAGAAGAAAAAATACAAATTCATGTTATATTGTATGGAAATATCGATACATGCTTTTACATTTCGATACATGTGTTGACGAACTCGGAAAGGGAACAAATTTCAAGTCGGTGGTCGAATCTCTTTAAAATTTCCAAGAGTATAACTTTTTATTTTCTTTCTCGTTCCTTCTCTTACTCAATTTTGTTTTAAAAGTAAATAAAAAAAAAAAGAAGAATAAAGTACTTTTTCTAACTTAATAAAAACCCAAAATTATAAGATGAAAATAAATTATATAAGTTTCTGACTCTACAATTTCTTTTTGCTTTCTAATACATATATATATATATATATTTGGTTTTTAATTAAATTTTCTATCCAAAAAGTAAGTACAAATTATACAAAACATTTTATAAAAATGGACTGATTTAACAATACTTATATTCATAAAATTACTGTTTTAATTTGAAGGAATTGGAGATAGAATGAGATAGTAATACGAACTGATAACCATTGGATTGCTTGAAAATATATAGTAAACCCCCAAGGATTCATACCTTTAAAGCATCATTACCGACCATATATATATATTTACTATTTATAGGCATGCAATAGTAATCGTGTATTCCATTTCAGAGTATAGTGCTTAGACACAAGGAAGAGCATGAATGTACAATATATATATACGTATATATATATATATATATATATATGTATATATGTATATATATGAACTGCACGAGAAAATCACAGAGAAATCATAATTACAAAAGGTGAATTCCTAGATGTACGTCATTTACGATTCAAAATTAAAATGCATTTTTTCTTCTTTAATATTCTTTGGCTTATAAAGCAAGAATTAAACGGCAATCGTGTTATATTAAATAAATTATCAAATTATCAAGTAAAAATATTATGAATTTCGTAAAAATAATCTTCTCTTACCACTGAAATTTTCAGTAAAAGAACTTAAATTCTTTGTTCATTATAAATACATTAAGAATGGATTTTTTTATTTTTTATGAATTATTCACATTAAAGTAATTTATGCTAAATTTTGTATTTATAAATAAAATTATACGGGAAAAGGATGTTCCTAATTTTTATTAATATAAATATCATATTATTTCATAAGAAATTTATTAATATCTAATGAATCTGATATCTGATACTTTTTAATTTTTAAATTTAAAATACCTTTTAATTACATGAATTTATTATTATAACATTCACACAGAAGTATTATGCTTAATATAGAATTTTAATTGAAATACAAAATACGAAAATGTAATGCATTCGTATATTACAAAGATAAGAATTTAAAATAATTTTTAAACAAACGTGTCTTTATAAAAGTTCATTCCAATTTACTATGCATAAATTTAGTATACTACGAACTTTCTATTTTCTAAAAATGGAAAAAATAATTTTTTAAAATTAAAAAAATTTCAAGGGATTTATTATTTATGGAATTCAATAATATAAACTCAAAAGATATCCACGCTATATTGTAAAAAACATCTCACCTTCGTTTTTATAACATTATATTGTTTTAAAAATGTCACAGAAATTAATAGTACTGCCTATAGATACTATGTTGTGGCAAACAAATTATATATACAAAAATAAATTATTTTTCTAACTTCACATTTAAAATGTTGCGTGAAAGTTTTAAAGGAAAATAATAATTAGATTGTGGTAAACATTACTTTATGACTATGGTAATTAATTAATGTTGTATAAAAATGCCACTTAGAAAGTTTCGCTTATACACACTGTTCGGGCGTTACCCCGAGTGTGAAATTTCAGATAGTGGAAGGGTTGAGATAGCAGGATGAGAATATCGAAAATTAATGTGGTCTGGATAATGCAGAACCAAAGAGATATTTATTGAATTTATAATAATGATAGAAAACGCACGCAGTTATGTATATAATTTGTATGTGCACGATGTGATGGCCGCACATACACGTTACGCGAGGTGCGATTGTCTATGTGTTTGTCTTTACTATCCGAAATAAAAGAGCGGCGGTGTCGAGTAACCGGCGCTTAGCCGGAATGCCAAGTGGTCATACCGGGCGGTGGTTATCAATCATTAGGCGCCGAAATACATGTGTTGCGCTTTGATGAGCCGTCACGTTAGATTAAGTCTATATAATCGGGTGTTGCAGGACTCGATCGAGCATGTATTCCGCGATGATTTTAAACCGGGTTGTTACTTGCCTCTTAGTACTGGGCTCGCTTCTGCGCTCCACCCTGGGAGCTCTGTCCAGGATGGGAAGGATGCAACCCCGGGTCTGGATAAGGCTTCTGATGATATGAATCTAAACGTGGACGATTAAATTGCTCGGATGTATGACGACTTTTGCGCAGGAGACCCTTCCGCGATGGGCCGGAAGACGTAGAGCAATTTGGAGCTTGCGGTCTTATTTTATAGCCGGAGGACTTGATAGGCCGGCGACAATGTATGGTGGGGGGGGGGGGGACTAACGAATTTCTCTACGTAACTGAGATACAAAGGCAAGGATATTCGCGATCGCTTGGGTAAGGGGTAAGAGGAGTGAAGACAGAGACGCTGGTGGGAGGGGCCTTGTTACTAGGCGCTTTACAATTCAAAAGCTCATAACGCTTTTCCTGGAAACACTGGGAGTATAACCAAGTATTGCAATCACGAAGTATGAGACGTTCCAACAGAATAATTTGAAAGTAAAAGTCGTAAGATGATATACGAATATTATGGCAAGAGTCACATTTAAAAGTAAAACACGCGATAAATTAAATCAAAGTAACTTAAAAATAGATAAAGAAATGCGAATTCGATTCTTGGGCGCATACAACAAAAACACTGAAACCCTTATGAAACCACTAAAAATATACTGGTAATCCTGGTTAACGGGAGTGAGTCCCTTCGAGTCTGTCAGCCCTTCTGTCCGTTCACCAGCTCCTCGGCTACGACTGCTCAAACAAAAAAGTTAACGACAAATCGTATCCCAAGCATAGTCGGGTTGTCTAATGTCCCATTCTAATCCCCTCCCATCGCCCATTAATCCGACTTCTTCCATAATCTGGTCTGGCCATTTGACAAAATGACATTGCCAGGATACACCTAATTGTGCCAGGAGGACATGCCATTTAACTTTACCTCCCTCGAGCATTCGTATCCCTTTGCTTGCCATCTATCATTCATCATCACCTGTAACTTCGTCATTTGACACGGCTATCTAACCGGGATGCACTTCCCCACGACGTCGACTAAAGTAACTCCAGAAACTCATCTCTCCCTGCCTCTCTCTCTCTCTCCCTGCCTCTCTCTTCCCTTCCACAACCAAACGAAATGGTATTTCTTACTGCACCGCCATCGCTATCAGTTAAGGGCGTAGTGCTGAACTGTTACACCACCCTAAAGGCCACAATGCCATTTGACGTTACTGGCATAAATCCAACCCTGACATTTCTCTCTCTCTCTCTCTCTGTGTGTTTTTTTTTTCTTCCTCGTGTCACCACTCAATCCCCTCTACTATGTTCGACCTACATGCAGATGCTGGTATATATATATACATGTATGTTGCATAATGCGTAATTATTTTTATTGAATATCCATTTATACAGCAATATATAATTGAATTATGCCTTATACCAGACTTTATTTCATCTTTAGAATATTCAATATTTGGACATAAAAATCTTTCGACCTATCTAACAAACATCCAGATCATTGATACGAACGTACAAAAATCATTCCGTCACGAAGCTAATCTTCACGACATCATTAACAGTATCAGTAAAAATGCATACTTAGTAACATTAAGATAATTTCTCGTCTTTAGAACATAATATGTAACTTAACTTACATATTCTTACTTAAATATAATGATTAACAAATTCATTGTCATCGCGTAAATTGTTCTTCGGATTCCAATAAAAATTCAATATAAGACCAATCATATTTTATAAATAAATGATTTCTCGTTCAGTTTAAGAATTAGGAGGGGGGGGGGGAAATTGGTCTCCCCGATTAGTAATTTTCCTTATCAACGAAAACATTAAACAAATATAAATAATTAATCGATACAATATTAATCAATACGATATCAATAGGGTTGATATTAGGTATAACTTATTACAAAAATAATAGCGACAATATATTTAATTTATTATAATATATTTAAATAATGGGGAAATTTTGTTATATTTTTTATTGAAGAATCCTAAATGCAATTATTTCGAATACCAATACAAAAAGATTAGAAATAAAGGTAATTAATTACGAATACTAGAAAAAAAAAATTTATATATATATATATTTCTAAAAATTTTAATCATATTTATAAATCCTTTGTCCATAAAATATAAATGATACTTTTAATGCCGAAATTCGTTAATGATTCATTCGTTTGTAGAATAATGTAATTGGACGAAGCAGTTTCATGTCACAGCTTTAAGTTACCAATCTTTGTAGCATGGAAAAGTAGACACACAATACAAACACTCGCATGTAAAATATATTAAAAAAATAAGAAGTAATATAAATAATTAAAAGTCGTAACATTATAAAATAAATTAAAGCTAGAAACACTTCTGGATGTAGCTGATATTAAATAATACAAATGGCCTACTAACTTTCTATCTTTTTAAAAGTAGACGCGCTTCCTCCGTATACTCGCGTAACCTCATACTTTTTCTCTTTCGTTAGTCCATTATATCCCTCGAATGCAGACGCCTTCCTTTCCCTCTTCACTTCTCACTAATTCGCGACCTACATGCCGAATGTTTCAGATAGTGTAAGAATATGTGAACATTGAGCTAAGAGTAAGAAAGATAAAATGCTAACAATGCAGCTCAAAGGTTCAAGGTTAGCGCTATTGCTGCACTCCCTGCTTTGACATTCAAATAATAATGACAATTAGAATAGGAATGTAAAAATATAATGCTAAAATGTAGTCGGCAACCTCCTTGCTAAACCTTTTGTTACATCGATGAAGCGCAAAAGCTACGCAGCTCTCAAGGCTTCTCGAAAGAAAGGAATTTCGGCCTCGTTGACTCGGCAACGCTTTCAATCGTAAATGGACACTTTCTTCTCTTCATCATCCTTGAAAAAATCAGTTGCAAAAAAACAACAAAAAAACAAACATATATACGTTATATAACATTGGCCCGATACATCATGCGAAAGTAAAATAAACTTTTTACAACCTTCATCTTTTATATTTATAACCAACATTCTTTCTATGAACACTAGCGATGAAATTTCATTTCACTTAGTCAATGAAAAGTCAGCTTAAATATACAAGCAATTAAATTTATTTATCACGTGCGATCAATTAATATTAAAAAAAGTAATTATTAGTAAAAATGATTCACCGTTGCTCGAATCGTAATAATCTTTAAATAATTTGAAATAAGAATACATTCAGATTCTGATATTTAAAAAAAATGACTATTAAAATTATTCTTGTTTACTTTTAATGGAAAACCTGATCCTTTTGATAGTAGCGAATGATGAAAAAATAGATCAATCTATATCTAAATTGGTACAACAATTCATACTGACTATATTTACAATAAATCCATTTATTTAACTAACAGTTCGAAATTCATGGTATTTTTATTTAAATTTTGGAAAGTCACGGATTTCAAAATACGATATAAAATTTTTAAATGAGTTTAAAAATTGATTCCTATTTTTAGTCTTGGAATGGTTGGACAAATAATTGAGATTTTTATTTAAAAAAAGTGTTCTTGAAAAATTGATAAAATTTCAACGTAAAATTGGAAAATTACTTAAACGAATAATATTTTATTAAATAAATCCATTGTAAGTGGACTAATAATATTCTAGAGGTATGACTAAAATACATGCCCAACGCAAATATAGATTAATAAAATCCAAAATACGTGACTCTGTGCTAAAAATATACAAATAACATCCGCAATGAACTGTAAGAGTGTGAGATAAACGATTAAAATAGAAGTTTTTGCCACAAGAACTAATATACCAACCTTAAAAGTGAAATTTAAACCATAAAAGAAGAAATAATTGTAATTATTATTAACATTGTAGCAAATTAGATTAAACGTGTTATTCATTATTTCTATACTCGTTTGTTGTTGAAAAAATTAAGTCAGCTTCATCTTAATGAACCGAGGTTATTTATAGATTTCACCTCGTATTTATAATTACTGATTATTGAACCGGAAAATTCATTTCGTTCATCCAATGTTGATTATAATTCTGTACAAAATCTACGTTATTTACACGTTTATTTATTATTATTATTTATTATTAATATTTATTATTATTATTATTATTTATTATTAATATTTATTATTATTATTATTATTATTATTATTATTATGTAAAGTAAGAATATTCCGTGCTTTTTTCGAATTAATTTTAGAAGGCTGTTGTTGAAGGATAATTAATACTTGGAGCACATTATAGTTACAGAAATATACTAAATGTAATCAATATAACTTTTTCACGTAGAGTAAATTATAATAATATCTAATTGAATTACTATATAAAATTATGATTTTAATATAGTGCAATAAATTGTTATATCAAATTAATAGTATAAAAATTCTTACAATATAATTTCGGCTTAATATTTTAGAATTAAAATATTTTATTAATGTGTATGTGTGTGTGTGTAGACTATACAATTTCTATAATTATAGTAATTATCTAGATACAATGATAAGTTTCTTACACTTGTCTTTCAATTAAATATGATTCTAATGTAAAAGTTTTATAGAAAATCTTAAAAATAAATTAAAAAACAATTCCATGTAAAGGATAAATCGTTGGAAATCGAAGAAAGTTTTTAATTAAATTCAGAGTCCTAACATATTAAATATTCAATAATCTAAAACAAACTATTACGTAATTCTAAAATATATTAATAATGAAAGCTATGCAATGCGCTCAGAAAGTCTAAATTAACGATGAAACAATTTATTAAAGAAACTTATTAAAGATTAATGAAAGAAGATGTAATATTTAACAGATGTAGCATTAAAAGTACCTAATGAATAGGATATACTTTATATTACTAATATTAATAATTATTATGTTAATATTATATGTGTACCTATGAATATATGTATACAATTTTTTATCGTTTATTGAAAAATCTTCAATATTTACTTATACCATATATTTTATTAATACTTATGATAGATTTTAGGCAACGCTAAGTGTTGAAATCTGACAACAATGAAATATAGATTTTAACTTATTTTAACTGCAAATTCCAATATAAATCATCGACATATTTAATTTATCTGCCAGCGGAAATAAGACAATCGTTAATTTCACAAAATTTTTAAATTTAATTTACTTATAAATTTTTTTTGTTTATATATTCTGAAATATAATTAATTATTATTTAACTAATAAATACTCGAGTGATTTGTAATTTCTAGTTTTATTGTTACTTATAAATTGTCACATTTACATGTCTTTAACTAATGAGAATTTGTTTATAAATTTATGCATAAATGTTTAATTTTCAAAAATATATAATGTATTTTGTAAACTAAAACTCTTAAGTAAGAAATATTTTATTTACACTAATTGATACATAATTAAACTGAATTCACCAGACAATTTGTGAACATTTTCATAATTTTAAATAATCATAAATAATTCATTCGTATACCATTATGAGCTTAATCGCTCTTAATTGATAATGTAAACATCTTATTATTTGGCTAAATAAATTTTCAACGTATTATTAATTCGCGTGAAATTCTCGAATGTCTTCTGAAATTCAAAGAAAAGGCGTGAAAAAATAATCTTAGACAATTTATAGGCTCCGAACTTTAAATCGCAACTACTTCAACCTACTCGATCTCATTACCAAAATTCTTTCTTTAGCAATGCGTACACACACGAATACACACAAGTAAATGCAAACACATAATACGCACACTCGCCCATATCAACCCCCCTCTCTCTCTCTACAGTGATATCTATCGATCTATCTATGTATGTATATCTATCATTTATCCGTTTTCTCTCTCTTCTCCTTATTTCACTTTCTCATTTCCTTTTTCTCTTACTCTCTCTCTCTCTCTCTTTATATTCTTACTTGCTTTCATTTCTCTCTCTCATTTCTGTCTCTCTCTCTCTCTCTCTCTCCCTCTCTATCTTACTACTTTTCCTCTCTCATTCTTTCCTTCTTAGTCTACTTTCCTAACTACTACCCTACCAATCCATTACTTGTACCTAGTTGATAAATACTTTCACGTGAAAGTGAAGGAACATTTTTCAAGGAAGTGATAGGAAAGCGCAAACAAGCGAAAAAAGTAGAGCAGATAAGGTATTAAATCACAGATGTTACAACTTTTTATATTAACTCTTTGACAGAAAAATAATGATGACATAATTGCGTTACTTAATCTGTAAAAAAGTTACGTTATATTATGTTAAATAACCGACCTCTGAAAATTGTTTATTTTATCTTTTACAACTAAATTGAATATTGAACTTTATTCATAAATCAACATTATATAAATGAACAGGATATAGTTTAAATATATTTTAATTATATATATATATATATATAATATATTATTAAATTTTATTATTTATTTTTTACATATATACATTTTATATAAATACATAAATATTAAATGTATACATAATTCTATATTGAAATTTGAATTTATAAACTTAAAAACTCTCATATATTTTTTTAAAAATATTTTCATTTTAATTTCATTTTAATAGTTCATTTATTAAAAACGTTCAATTTTTTGTAGAATAATTTCTAATAAAAAATTTATGTATTTCAAGGTTAAAAATTTAATACAAACTATTAACATTAAAGGGAAATGACTGAGTCAATATATTGATTATGAATGATTGATTGATTTAAATGGAATCAATTAGAAAAATTTAAAATACGTATAACCGTAAAGTTGATTATAATATGGCTAAGATTAAAAATCAAAATCAGAATGATTGACCCCAAAATTGGAAGAACTGAGAAAACTTATTTACAAAAATTAATTGTCTCAACGGAAATAATAAAAGTAACGTATTTATTAAAAGATGGAAAGAATTTCTAAACCAATTATAAACTGGAACAAGGTATAATTACTATACAAATATAACGTAAAACTGCATATACAGCATCTAATTATTATCAATTAAATAAATTAAAAGTTTTTCATCGTATTTACACTAACATTGATTTAGAAAATAAACATAATTTATTGTTTTAGATTTCAATAAATATTACATTATTCTATATCGAAAGGTCAAATCTTTACTTCAAAATAAGAAATGTATTTCTAATTTATAATTGTTAATAATTTCTAATAGCTTCTTAATCTTTAAAGATAAAAATATAATATAACAAATGATACCTACAAGACAATCCATACATCCGTGTGCATTTACTATAATTACCAACTACTCGAACAAGCTATAATCTTGTAATATACAACATTTAAGGAATAAAGTGTCCACTGGTCAATTTATTTCGAATCTTTTATAATATTAATACACAACCAAGATATATACGAATATATATACGAATATTCGGACAACGGCAATTGAATGATTTATATTTCGATTGATCGTCAATACTAACAAATAAAACAATATAATTAACTATACGAAAGAATGATTACATATTTCTTTTATATTTTACCGTTATTTGCGAGACATATTTGCCAACTTTTATAATTTTGTAATAATTTTACGAGGCTACACAATTTATATCTAACATAATATTACACACGAAATATTTTCTTGAAAAACTTTCTAGCTGAAAGAACAGAACTATTTCCACTACTTATCAGCAATATCTGAGAAAATAACACTTTTCTTAAAATCTAAAATAATAATCGTGCCCCATTTGAAACATGTATTTGAAATAATTGAACTAACTACTTTGAGATGGAGAAGTAAAATATAATGTAAAAATTTCTGGAAAACGTAATTAATAATTAACGAAGAATTTCTATTTCTAAAAATCAAATAATTTCTAGTAACAACGATCGATATATATCAACTTGACCTATCTTATACTTTACGACATTCAATGCAATAAGAAAAACTAAACGATGGATCAAAGCTTACATTAATAGAATTAATGAACAATACATTGAATTAGGATATAAATAAATAAAAAATATACGTAATAAAGTTAAATTATAAGATATATATATATATATCGAAACCCCAGGCATCCGTTCAATCTATATATTTATTTAAATTAAAAGAGACTTTCCCGCAACAATGAATTACACGTTCTGTATTATTTATAATTATTTTAATAATTTAATAATTAAATTTATGACTATGATAATATATATATATATATATATAGATTAATATTAAAAACGAATATATAATTCTTTAGAAAATACTTTCATTTATCGAATCAATGCCTTAAATTATATTATTGTTATATCTTAATTTCTTCTATTGACTTTTTAAAGAATGAATGCGACATTTGCCATAAAAGTACATTAAGCATATGAAACTAATATTTCCAATGTATGAAATTCATTAAATTCGGTTATATAGCCAATGAATTTTTCCAAAAGCTGGTAATTATATAAGTTAACTTGTACAGGAATTTTGACAACTTCACCACGATTCGTTGTAATTAACTAAAACTTGATTTTCAATATAACATTATGAAATATTTCCTCAATTAATATTATTATTCTAAAGTAATCCATACAGTTGAGTTTCTATAATTATTTATTATTCTGTATTTTTTATTAGTAATATTAATAATTATTTTACTACCTAAATGGAGATATTGCAAGATGTTGATGATTTAATTATTTCAGCTCAAAACACATTTATCTATATTTTGGTGTCTTAAATATGTGATATTCTCTTATTAATTGACATTTTAATTTAGTTCATACTTACCAATTTAAAATATTAAAAATTTTCAAAATAAAATATGTAAGCCTCATTCATTTATTTCCAGGGTATGTACAATCAATTAAACTCGATCAATTCGAATTGAATGTACTTATATTGTTAATACCATTACTATTCACCTTAGAACTTTCTATTGTGATTTAAATTAGAATTTTGATGTTTGAATACTTGAATTTATATTAAAAAAATCCTTACGTTTCTATTGGATCTACCTTGTCAATCTAAATATTCTACTCGAGACTATAATTATCTGTCATTATTATATTATTTTTGTATTATACTTCTTGTAAGCAAATTATAAACATTTGATCAATACGTATTAATATTTTTAAACTTTGCTATTTCAGATAAAGATTTGTCTTTAATTTGTTGATATCACAAATTGAATTACAATTCAAAATCCTTTAATTTTTAAGCTTATGCAATTATAATTAAACACTCAATAATATAATTAAATACCTTTTCAATTCAATTTTGCAATAAGTAAATATAAATAAATCTATTTAATTAAAGAAAATCGTAATATAATAGTTAAACTTTAATTAGAAGCTTTCAGTTTTATATGTCTTCATTGCATCTGGCTTCGTTCAATAGTCACAGTTAACAACAGAATTGTAATTACTACTGTAAGTGAAATCTTGATTTACATAATTATTCTTTAATTAATTACTTAATAATATTAAGACACAAAAAAATTTAGTATCATATTAAGATTTACGTTTTCCCATTATTATAATTGGAATATTCATGGAAAAAATATTTATATTAGGGTTTTTTATTTTGTATTTTGTAATATTATTGTTACAAAATTTATACAAATTATTTTTTCGCTATCGGAAAGTGTAGGCATTTTAGAAATTATTTGATCGAGGTTAACGTATTTATTTCCTGATCATTTTAGAATTGAAATCTCTCTATTTTTCAATCTTTTTCATATATTTATTTTCATTAATTCAAAGTTTTCAAGATTAATGAACAACAAATATATTCAATATCATGTATTGATTAAAATATTTTTTTTTTGAGTTATTTTAATACTTGGTCCGCGATGTATTTAATATTTTAAGTCACGTAAACCATCTAATTCTCCATTAGAATCATGAAATGTCAAGTTAATTGTAAATATACATCCGTAATTTTTATAAAAAATAAATATAGATTAATGGTCGAAGAAAACTTACTCATTTGTTGCTTCTAAATGAATAAATTTATTGTCATTAATCTGACTATATTAGCGATTGATGAATATACACATGTACAACGTATTAAATTATCTTACTTTATTATAAGATGTTTATGAATAATAATAATTATTCTTGATTTTTAATTATAGTATTTATAGTTATAATTCATTATGGCTATAATTTATTACTATTAAGATTATTATTTTATAATCATAGTATTTATAATTATAATTTATTGTATTTATAGGTATATTTATGGTTATAATATTTATATTTATAGTAACATTTTAAACGATTAAAAGAAAACAGCAATTTGGTATGTATTTGTGTGTAGCACGAGTTAAGGTACATTTTGCTTACATTTATAATATTCAACGCAAATTTTGAATCTATAATTTCATATGAAAAGTCATGAAAATTTTAAAGTTTTCGAAGAAGAAATTTTATGGAAATGATTATTAGATGTTTGATGAGTTGATGTTCCAAAGTTAAGCATCTAAGATCGAAAACTATCCACTAAAATTTTCTTAGTTTCAAAGTTGACAGTTTTACTCCTCTTTTCATATTAGATTAACATCAATACTTGCACAGAAATTTATTTTTGACCATTAAAATGTATGAAAATAAATAAAATCTTGATAACATTAGCAATGATTAAGTATAAATAAATACAATGTATTAAATAATGTATACAAAAGTTTATATTGCGATGTCCTATTTATATGAAGTTGTAAAGATGAATAAAAGTTTGAAAAAAGATGATAAAGATATATTATCGTTTTATTATTGGATTTGTATTATGAGCTTCACTGCGGAGAATAAAAACCTACTAAATATCGATTAAAAATTCTGTAACCAATGGGTTATCGAAAATATTCTATATATATTTTGTACTTACAAACTTTTATAACTAAGTGATTTAAGTTCAAATAAGAGAAAAACAGTTAGTCAAAATTATTATTATTATTATTATTATGTCAATCATTTATAATGTATTATAGGAAACCACATGGGTCTATCTGGTTTGAATCCTACGGAACTTTCACTTTTTTCGAAGAATAAGAATAAAAAAATTGATCACCTGTAGGTTGTAAACGTATAAACATATAAATTAATATTTAATTATTAAATATATATATATATGTATCTTGCAGTTATATACATATACGATATGTAACTGAGGCCCTTTTAATGTATTACGCCTACGAATATAAACGCCTACCGAACAAACTGAAATATACATAAACATGCATTTCTATGTTAGTGCTTACATAAGCATAGCAGTAGTATCTTCACTTACACATGTATACGTGATTTTTCTGATAGAATAAATGGAATGGATATGCTCCAGTATTCAATTAAAGGATTAATAGAATAGTCAGCTTAGTATAACCTCTACAATTTCATTCATGACTTTACGATGCTTACGAGTGTGTACATTTAAAAATCAATTGTACATGAATAATTTCTACGCAAACTGAACAATATGAAAAATTTGCATATACGCGTATGAATATAAAGCAAAATTGGATATTTTCTCTGAAAGTTGTGTGTGTGCGTGCGCGCGCGCGTGCATGCGTGTGCGTGTACGAGGTACTAGTTTTTGTTAAAATCAAATGAAATACTGTCATTCGAAAAAAAATTCGTATTGTATTGCGGAGTATAAAAATCTGTAATAATCATTGGTCTGTATAAATATACATCCATTTTAATGGAAAATACGATGAAAAAGACTCCACAATAGAAATGTATTTAAACAGCAAATTTAGTACACTGAGTAATAAAAATTGTCACATAAAAGCAATGTAAATTTCGTCCCTTTCGTATAATAAAAAACATTCGATAAATATTAAAATTAAAAATAAAATTCTTAAATTTGAGTTCCTAACAATTCTTATTTAAGTAATTGGAAAGCGAGCCTCCAAGATTTCAAGCTAAACTAATAAAATAAAGACATAACAAGTATAAATAAATTAACTCGGTCGATTAAAATTGAAATGAAATGAAATGAAAAAAAATATATCGGATTAAGCGAAGAACTCAACATTCTTGATTATATATTACACGAATAAATGATTGATAATGCTGTGAGGTTTGTATATGAGAATGAATAATATCTTATTGTATATCTGCGGCTTAAATTTCGTCGATACTTCAACTTTTGAACCTGAAAGTAGTGTGCATAGACGAACGTCTCTCTCGTTTAATTAACATGGATGCCGTTGACTTAAGAGCTTATAAAACTTAAGCTTCCTTGCCCATCCTCATCGGGCAACCGTTAAAATTATCGGTGGAAATCGTAAATTTGCATGGTACAGTTTACCCGAGTACGAATCTCACTTCCATTATGTATAAGAGCCGGCAACCACATCTGGCAATTAGAAGAAATGGAAGCATCTCGTCTCGCGTCTGTCTTGGAAAATGAAATTCAAGGATAAGTCGAAGTTTAAAATGCACGAAACGAACGCGGTAGAATGTAGATGAAGTATCGAATAAAGGAACATTTTATAGCAATAAAATGTTTTATAAAATAAAATATTTTTTTATAAAATAGTCAAGAATTATGGGACATTTGCACAAGTATGAGACATTTTTACTTAAAGCAAAGTTTGATTTTTAGAATTATTTGATAAAAATAAGATTTGCAAAGATCGAACCTTTTAAACATCAATTTGGTCTTTAATGTACATTCGTACTCTTTATAAAAGAGTAGAAAAGTTGTTGTATAAAACAAAAAAAACATTAAAATCAATGGGTAACTTTTTTTAAATCATGCATATAAAATGTATATATACATATGATTGTAAAATTGTATTTTGTTAAAATAATAATCAATAATAATTAATATTACAAAAATAGCATAAATATTTAAAAGAACCAGGAAAATTAATTTTTTTTTTTTTATGTAAAAGTAAGATTACTTACACTTTAATTGCAATACGAATACAGTACATCCAATTCATTTATAAATATGAAGTTTAATTACAACGCTCAACT
The DNA here is from genome assembly GCA_030522565.1 of Ceratosolen corneri. Taxonomy (NCBI): domain Eukaryota; kingdom Metazoa; phylum Arthropoda; class Insecta; order Hymenoptera; family Agaonidae; genus Ceratosolen; species Ceratosolen corneri. Next base: position 62,339 of record JAPYYT010000474.1, read on the forward strand.
TTATTTTTTGAACCTTAATTACATTCATCTGTTGGTGCATTGATTATCATTTAATGTTAGTTGCGCATTTGAATTTAAATTCCAAGTTTAATTAAAAATATGTAAAAAAAAAAAAATCACTTTTAAAGAACATCCAAAATAAGTGAATCTTATTCCACTAATTAATAATGTTTTAACTCTGAAGATTTTTGTAGGCAGTTTAATAATATTAGAGGGAAAAAATATTCTTAATGTAACTCTTTAATCTTTACTAAGCACGAAATTTTTAATTAAAGAAAATATTTTGATCTTATGGACGTTAAATGTATTGAAAATTTATGGTAACATTTGTACGTATATTTTGTATATTTCTATTATATGTTTATATATTAATATATTTCTATTATTCTATAATAGGCGATAAGTACCGGAAGCTTGGAACTAAATTCAAAACAAGAATTACAATTATAGATCTATTATCAAAAATGTACTTGCTGGCTTCTTTATTACCTAACAACCATTAACATTTACAGACATAAGTCGTTGTGGCTTTTAAATAGATCGCTCACTCTAAGTATTTTGCACTGAATCTCCATTACATTATCATGGCTGCGCATTTTAACTTGTCTTACAATATTCCTGCACATAAGATCTTTCTAACTTAAAATCTACTCCGTTCAATCATTAAAGCTTAATGTTCAAGTTCATAAAACAAAATAGATCGGTTGAATCATTCTGAAATAAATATATGAATATCCCACTTATATTTTCAATATTTCAGTCCTATTCCTCCAAACTGTTTTGGTAAGTAATTGATGAATTTAGGTTTTGAACATAAAAATTTAAAATAAAATAATATTAATTTACAATTAATCGCACTTATGACAGTTCTACGTGTGGACTCGAGACATAACTAATGATATGACAAGTCACTCTGAAATTTATATTACACTATTTCAATTAAAGATATTGCATTTAATTAATAATCTTTTAACCTTTATACCGACGTGATATATTATAAAAAAAAAATTTGAATTTTTTTATTTATGCATTATAAACACATTGTCAAATATTATAAATTGTGATATTAAACACTATTAAGTTGTTTGCTAAATATATATTTTATTTTCCTAGATGTATTTATTCCCTGTATTCTTCTGTTTTAAACTATTTATAAATGTACGATAATGTTATATACTCCATTTATTTTATATTACCAATTAAAATCTTTGCAATATGTAAGATTATATAATCGATGAAATTAATGATTGTAGTAGAAACCGCAGATATATATTGCTTTTAATATTAAAATTAGCAGAAATTTAATTGAATTTATGATAAGAAATAAATGATTTAAATTCGTATAGTAAAAGAATGCGCGGTAAAATAAATCTTTATAATACTAATTTTATACTTGCGATTATTATGATGATGATTATTACTAACGTAATGATTACTAATATAATGTTGTTGTTGTTGTTGTTGTTGTTGTTGTTGTTGTTGTTGTTGTTGTTATGAGTCATATACATTTGGAGTTTTTTCATGTTTTAATGAATAATGATTTTAGAATGTTTTAAATAATCTATAAAATGAGCCCACACAATTCAGTTAATTTATTCTCGCTTGAATATTAAAACTAATTACGAAGCAAAGCTAAAAGTAACAACTGACTCCATGTCTTAACGAATTACACTGGATGGGCTTCACTGTAAAAGAATACATATCAACTCCTGAAATAATCTGTTTGTAACCGAATATCTGAAAGCTCTCTTATTATTTTCAAGTCGTTCAGTTTTTATACAACATGTCTTAACTTCAAATTTGTATTTAATAAAGATAAAATAAAGTAGAACTACTAATTGGTATACGGATAAGCATTATGAATAATCTTTATCAGCAACAAAATTCCTTTTTTTCGCTCCAATAATAGTTGAATTTCGTTAAATAACTAAATGTTCAGAAACTAAAATACCAATTAACAACATTATTTATATACTGGTAAATGATCTAGTATTATGATTCGTACATAAGTATACTTTTTATTATTTATCTTTTCGCTCATTTGTGTGATTTAGTCTCTTCGTGTACAGCAATTTAATATTCAGATTTTAGAGACGGAAACACCAAGGAATTTTTTTATTATAAACTTAATTTGTACAAAATATTTTTACCTTTATCTACAATCAAATCAAAGTGCAAAATTAAAGTATCGAATGCGAGTCTTCTTTTTATACCAACCAAAAACAAATTTCCATAAAACAAAATGACAAGTCAGCATTGATTTAAATCGAAAATATGATCTAGTTTTAGTTATTTTTAATAAACGTATTAAATTTTCGTTGTCATTGAAATAAATGCTTACACGTGTATTTAAATAGCTGTACATATTAATGTAGTAATTAATTTAGACAATTTTGTATATTTATAATATAAAATTATTCTTTAACACAAAGTATTTATTTAAACATACTAAAACCAAATTAAACGTATATATTAATATATCGGGATTAATTATTATTGCATACAAACGTATATATATATATAGATAATATTTATTAACAAAAAATTAAGTGCATTCTAGCATTATTATTAATTGTTGTAACTATGTAAAAATTATATGTATAATAAGACAAAATATTTGTCTTTTTATTTTATTTATTTAATTTTATTTTAATTAGACATTGGAATCAATTATGCCAAAATTGTTCTAATCATACCCACTTGTATTTATATACATATTTAATTATTATAATAAAATGCTATTTATTATAAAAGATTAGACTATTATAAGATCTATATTAATGTTCGATTTATAATATAAAATTAATCATGCCCTAACATAAGTATGTGTAACCAAATTTGAGTTGCACCAGTAGCCACAGCATTTAATGAACTCGATAAGATGGCCAATAATTTCACAAAATCATCTATTCATAAAAGGCTGAGCGATAATAAAAAGCGAGGCTCGATATCTACTCCGTTCATAAAAGTCGGAAAAACCAAGCGAAGAGGGAAACAATATCGACCAGTCGGGATCTCGTGGCTTATGATCGAGCTGTTCGAAACGCTTCTACTAACGTGACAACACAAGGCTTGTTATAATATTAATCCACAAACGTGCTAGTTCAACACTTTAAGTATAAGTCAAAAAGAGTAAAAAGTATGACATACAGAGAGAGAGAGAGAGAGAGAGAGAGAGAGAGAGGGAGGGAGAGAACGGGCAGACAAACGAACAAAGAGTTACAGAAAAACTAGATACTTTCGATTGGATTTATTTATATTAAATAGTATCAAGCTACAACGAACGCGAGTTTAATATTAATTATCATTGATTATTATATTAAATTTGCGTGAATTAATGTGTCTATAGATATTTCCACTTTCTTTTAGTTTCAAAAGTTAAAGTTCTATTGTGTGTTATACTAGTGACATATATTACTAAATTTAGTACTTTCTTCTTTAATAAAGATCTTTTTTTAGTTAAAAAACATACGATTTAGTTTATATAAAAACATATGATACGAGTTAATTTTAAAATGGCATTAAATCTGATTTGTATTACATTACACAATTAAATGAACAAAATTACGTAAACACAATTTACGTTAATCATTTTTCCTAATTGTGTATAATTAAAATAATTTATGTCAGCCGTTTTATATCATCTTCATTCTTTCAATTTGTGCTTGATAACAGTTATAAACATAATTTTAATATAACAATCATTCGATTCATTGCAAAAAAAAAATTACCAAAAATAATAATTAATAATTATCACTAAAACAGAATTTGTTTATGCATCGGCATCAATTAATTAAAGCGAAATATTTCATTTTTACGAGTAGTACATTATTGTTAGACAAATGCTATGACCAAGAATGAAACATGCGAAGATGAATATTTATTTATTGTAGAAATCAATTAGAAAAATCAATTTTTTCACTTGTGGAGTGGCTATTTCTTGAAAAAATATTACAAATCCTTTTGTTTTATTGAAAATTCTTGTATTGCAGTACGAATCACGTGCAATCAATAATTTATTTATCTCAATTTCTCACCACCATTATAAAACATTACATTTAGATAATAATATCTATGCTAGATTTTGAATATCTAGCTAAAGAAATCGAGCGAGCAAAAGAAGGCATAATAACGTTGCAAATATCTGCCGAATAAATCGCGAAATAATATCTCGTTGACTTAGGCCGGCCTATAAAGTGCGATAAAAGAAACTTGAAGCTTTGATTGGAATGTTTCGGGAAGCAAATTAATAGAGAGACAGTAAAAGTACAGCACACGCCATAAGAATTAGTACGGCTTCACACACTTACACTTAAGGCAGTGTCACTGAGTCCCCGACTCCATATCTCATTTACGCGATAATTCGCGAGCTAACGAGGCTAAAACTACAAGAGTCTTTCGCTCCTATTGTGGCTATAATGTTTAAAACAAAAATGGAAGGAGAAATAACGAATTGATTTTAATATACGTATAGACTGTATGAAAATCAATTTATTATCTTTAGCTCGCATCCCATTTTTTAGTCATCGTACGAGTTCATCGATTTCAATTCGTAAATTTATGTATACACACACACATATATATATACACACATATATATATATATATATATATATATATATATACATATAAACAATAAATGTACACTCAATTCGTATTTATAGCTCGTATTTTTTATTTATATTGACTCGACATTTGATATGTGCGAATACTCTTTATACACGAAAAAATCTCATTTGGTATTTCATTCACTATTCCTCGTTTCATCATATACACCTATATTTCTAAATTATTAGAGCTCTATCAATCATATAATTTTTTACCCTTTATAGAATGCTCAAGCCGTGTATTAATTTTTCAATTGTACTCCATTCGCTTTGCATACAATTATTTATCGATATACTTGCTTTTTCGACGAAATGCAAAATACTACAAAATTAATCATAAATGTAAAATAATTTTGCTTTATGAACTGACTAAGGATGAAAAAAGTGACGAAAATTATTTAAAGATCGGCCGAAATTCTATATTATTATTAATCATTATTAAAATATTGCGGATTGTACAGAGTCAAAAATTTTTTAAATATACGATTACAATAAATAAAATTTCTTTTAAAGGTTAAAAATAATTTTTTTCCCAATATTTCAAATAGATAAATGTAAATTTTTTAATATATATTTTCATCCGCAGGATGAGAAAATTACTCCTCTGTTCATTGCATACATAAATTCAAAAAGATCGCATTTCATGAAATATTATTTATACCATTTTAAACTTTATATTTGTTTTCACCCATTAAATAATTTCATTATTTTTAATTTTAAAGAATAAAATATCTTTCAAAATATTCAAAATTAATTTAAAACTTAATCATTTTTCTTCAAATAGTAGACATTCATTCTGTGTTTTTAATTTTTTTTTATAATTGTCACTTAAATTTTCATAGGATGTACTCTTCTAACAATATAAATGACCCCAAAATCACATTATATGCGCACTTCCAGCAGGCCAAGAGTATAATTTTCCTTCATTTTCCTGTATAAAAACTTCTCCATACATTCAAGTAATAACAAAATTCAAATAAAATAAATTCATCTTGAGAATAAGCTCAAAAATTATAAAACGAAAAACTAAACTAAAATCTTATAAAAAGACGGAATTTAATTAATTGTAAAGACAAAGCAATAGAGATTTGAAATTCTTTATTCAATAGAATGTTAATAGATTTATTTTACAAAGAAATAAAAAGGAATGCAATACACGGACGATAAACTATTGTTGAATAATTTAATATATTGAATATATATATATATATACATACATATATATACACATATATAATATATACATATATATATATACACATATATATATATACACATATACTGATTGCTTAACTTTTGATAAGATTCTTATGTAGAATAATTTCATTTTACAATAAGCATGGTATACACTTATATACAATGAATATTGTTTGTGAAGGTAATTTAAATAAATACATTTTCACAATAATTTCAATAAAATGTACTTCTCAATAAAATTAAAAATTAAAATCTAGAAATAAATAAGAAAAATGTTTTTATTAAAAACATTTGGCAAGTATTTTAATCTCTAAAGATTCATTAAATTTCGATTTATATATTTCTAGAAATATTAATTTGGCGATATGAAACAAAAATTGATTTGAATTATACGAAAAAAGTGTAATCAATAAATGAATTTCGTTCGAATGAACATTCAAATCTATCGATATTAATTGATCTTTCTCATGTTGAAACTGCACTATGAAACTATTAAAAAGTGGTATTTAATTTAAATGCATTTTATATATCTGCAGATATTTTACTAGCGGATTGATTTTAAAAACTACTTTTATGGAATATAAAGTTTTTAATTGAATATTTATTGTTTTCAATTTATGCTTTAATTACAAATGGCATTTTAAATATTCAAAATGTCACATTGAAAATGAAATATATTATTAGTAATATAATTTTGTACTCACACTTATTGCACGTACATGTAAATTAATTAAAACTTTATAATATTAACAAATAATTTGACTTAAAGTAATTAAGTATAATCAAATATTTAGTTACACACCGTCATTATTATTCAATAAACTAAAACTGTATTTTATCTGAGCAACTAATTAAATATTAAAAAAATTATTGAATATTAATAAATTAAATGCAAATCTTTATGCAACTGAATTTTAGTTAAATTTAGAATTCGAAATTCCTATATATAAAATAAACTTCCAGAAATATTGCGTATTTATTAATAAAGTAGCAAAAATGATATATTACAATAGCTATTTACGTTAGTTACAATAACAAAAGGCTCCTAATTTGTTTAAACGTTGTATAATCAATATATTGTATAATAGAATAGTTATATAATCAATATATATATATATATAAACTCATCAAGCTTTGAAACGGAATTATTAATAATTGTAGAAATTGTAGCAGCCTATTGGATTAAAGTAAATTTTCTACTTCAAATTATAATTAATTATATCATTAATGAAATAATTGATTAATTTTAAATTAATTAAGGCTAAATGTTATCCATGTGAATTGATATTAAATGCCTAATATGAGAAGTGATATCTGATGTTACGTGATACACTAATCAGATATCGTTATACACAGATACACGCAGATCAGATATAATTTTATAAAAAAAATAAAATAATCTTATCACACTTTTTATATTAAGAGCTTTGATCGATACTTCATAGAAAAGAAAAACGGATCTGGAGAGAATTAAGCATGAGCTTTTATTCCTAAGCAAAGAAAGCAAAAAAATAGATGTAAAGCTTTAAGAGGAATGAAAGGGCAAGTAAAGCCTAATATATATTATGGGTATTTGAGACTCATTTGAGTAAGAAAGAAAGGTATTGAGAGTGCAAGTATTGACCGTTTGCCGTAATCAATGTCAATATAGCCTTGCCGTTAAAGAGATAATTACGGCCGATATAGGTGTTGCACTCGGTAAATGGACGATGCGGTTCTCTCTATATGAGATAAGCGTCTAATCCGCAATGGACTATCATAACCTAGTGAGTGAATGGCAATAATAGCGTCTCCAAGAGCATCAAACAGGAATTGGAAGGCTGAAATGTAAGTGTGAGTGAGATTTAGGAAATGAGGTGTCGAGAGAAGGATGGGGCAACAGCAGCTGGCGGAGCCGTTATCCGAGGACGTAAAGCTGCGGGAGCTCGTTGGTACTCGAGAGCAAATGTCCATATGCACTTGTGATATTAATTCAGTTGGGTAATACGAACCTCCTCATCAACGGTGCAAATTAATTTCAGATATTGCCGGGGGTTACCTCTGCTTCGTCATCAGCATCGTGGGTATCGGCGTCGTCACAGCCGTCATTGGCGATGTCGCCTCCTACTTCGGCTGTACCTTGGGAATTAAGGATTCCGTCACAGCTGTTGTTTTCGTCGCCCTTGGCACTAGCATACCTGGTAAGCTATTATCACCTTTCTATCAATCTCATATCCTTATATCAACGATCATTCGCCCGTACTAACGTTATTGCTCGTGGCACTTTAAGTCGTTTAGCTTGAATATTGTCTGCTTAAATGGGGAAAATATGGTGGAACATTTGGAAGAATGACCCTTATCGATCACACACATGTACACATTTACACGCAAATGGGCGTAAAAATGCACGAAATATTTTCAATCGTAGTAGCGATAGTTGCGAATAATGCGAATTAATTGTAATCATACGCGTACAGCCAGTTCGATAGTTAGAAATTTTGGAGTACAAGCACGCAGACTGCTAATTTAAAATGGTATCAATATTTTTATAGAATTATTTCAAAAATCGAATTTAAGCAGTCGTATACGGTTGAGCAATAATAGAGCATAATTTTAACGTCAATTATTTTGGCGAGGCACGTTGACAGTGATGAATGCTTATCATCGCAAATACTACAACTCTGACTGCAATTTATTTTTAATATAAAGGAATATGCACTGAGCCCTATACTTTGCTCTATCCCCTGCTAAAAGATGTCCATACCTTTCTATAAATAGACCAAAACTTGTAGAACTTTTTAATTGAAATATATTGATTCTCTATGCTTTTATGCCTACGTTTTATTGTAAAAGAATATAAATTTCTGCACTTAATAAAAATTCACTAAATTACGATTTATTTACAAGAGAGAAAAAAAATGCATAAACGCCAATGATTCATTGAATTTACTTTCAAACTATGCATCAATTAAATTTTATCAAATACATTATCAAAGAAATATTTATTAACCATTTACAAATCAATATATGGACAAATGGATATATTCTTAAAATTTGGAAACGCCTCATTCTTCCATTCAAAAAACTTTTGATGCAAATATTCCCTCGATATTTAAATAATTCTATTAATCTAAACTAAAGGCATGGAATATTAATTTCTATTCGATGAAGTTGAAACGTCACTTAAATAAGTGCACCCCATTCAAATGTACTGCTTATAATTCCTGCTCATAAATTATAAATTATTGTACCGATGGAACTCATTTCCCATTTCACTGCCAATAATTTAATACATTCGGTCTCGGAACAATAGATTAATAAAGCTGATCAGACTTCAAGGCCGATCTTCGTAAAGGATAAAATATTGGTGCACTTCGTCTCGGGATTGTTAATCAGCGGCTAAACCTGAATATACTAATTTTAGGGCAGAATAAAGAGTCGGTGCTTCCACTCTCTGGGCCATATAAATTAGAAAGCAAACCTAAATGCGAAAGCAAGTGTTGGGTTAAGGATTGATGCGTTTGGCCTAGGAGCAATAGTTTAGCCATCAGACCTGAACGTGAATCTCGTGCGGGAGAGAGAGAGAGAGGAAAGATTGACAGAATGACCGAGGCCAATTAACGTGGAAAATATTTCTAATGAAACATTAATTTTATTTGGATGGCATTATAGCTGGTAAAATGTCGGGTAACGAAATTGCAAAGTCTTGGCTAGTTATTAAAATATTTTTCTTTGACTCCTTAATGTGCAACAAATATTCTTCTTTATCGTGCGGACTATTTATACAAAAATAAATATTGAAAACTTCAATAATTTGAAAATAAAGCTTTCAAACCTACTTAATAAAGTATGATTTATAAGTATATTTATAAGAAAGAAAAAAGGTTAGACATTAGTTCAATGGTATAATTGAAATAAAAAATAAAAATGTATAAATAAGTAAAATTCAGATCTAATTGGCATTGCATATTTATGAATAAATAATAATAATAATGCCAATCAAACAAATGTTCGGGAATTATCCCGAGGGTAAACTCTCGCCAAGATGTGAGGGGTGGCGGGGGGGGGGGGCAGATCGTGTAAGGGGGAGGAAGAGAAGTCGGGGTCTCCGAAAAGAAAGTCTCCGAACGATGTAAATTGGCCATGATATTCTTTATTGTAAATAATATGAAAAATATAATGTTGAGATTTATATTGAATTTAGATTGAATAGGAAGTTCAATATGCGATTTGACAGCAGTTGTAACTTAAAACACTTGAAATTAATTATAAATAATATGTCGAGGTTGTTGAAAGAAAAATTGTGGGTTAGAATATTGTGAGTTAGAATTGTGAGTTAGAAGAGTGTTGTGGTGATCAGTTGTAAGTTAAACACCGCATTGATGTTATACTGTATTGAGTTACTTCAGACTGAAAAATCGGAATCACTAAAGTTGCTTCCCTTTTTGACGTGGCAATCAGTTGTAAGCTAAACGCCGGGAAAAATCATTCGTACTTGGCGTATGAATATCAGGATAATGACTGCAGTCAGTGTACGACATGGTTTTAGTGCTCGTAGTACCGAATAGAATAAATATTAGCTGTTGATTGAAATATATTTAGAAATAATTGTAGTAGCTGCTGGTGGTTGAGTGACTGAGTCGGCAAATTCTATGGAGTTTAATTTATGTGAGTCGCTCCTCTTCATCGCGGAGGATAATTTTTCTATTGTCTCGTCGGGTAGGGGGAAGCGTCAATCATTGGTTTTTAATTTCGTATTGCATTATGGCTGGTAAATTACGTATTAGAACGTACATGAATTTGAGTTTCCCGTTCCATAAAGAACGGTTAGAATAGACAAAAAGAATTCTTGCAGAAATATTAAAGTTAATTTGTTTTGCTGTAAGAAACGCAGAAAAGAGAACCATAGTCAAAACACTAAATCTAGATGCAATTTTAAACAAGAATCATTATTTACACATTTTTTCAATGATAATATACAAAAATTATGAAAAATTTCCAAACAAATATTATTGCGAGATTCTCGTATTTCGGACAGAATCTCGAACAGTTTTCTCCATAAGTTTTACTCACTAGCCAATAAAATCTTATTTTTCGATTACAAGGAAAAATTTAAATTAAATAAACTATTTATTAAAGCATGTGTTTTATCTCAATTAAATGAAAATCTTTCAAAGTGTACTCTAATAAACATACGTGAATATAAAATTTTAAACTACATATTATGCAGCAAAAAGTATCACCTTATTTATAATAATTATAAATTATTATATAATTAAGAAACCTTATTTACTTTAAAATGAATGAAAATCAAGAAATCAATAGTTTCCAGCAGGCATAATATTATTATTACAGGCACAATATTATTATTGCAGGTATAATATTATTAAAATCGATCATTAGAAATTATGTAAGAAAGAGATATCACATAGTTTGTACAGTTTCAAGCACAATCGCGTACATTTTTTCTTCTTAATCATGAAATATTTAATCTTTATTTTACATATCCGAAATTTATTAATCAATGTTCTTGCTGATTACAGTCAAGTCTTTAGTGTTTTTATGACCGTAAATTCCATGTATATGAAATATTTCATCTACTATTAAAAACTTAATGAAAAGAAATTTATGGATAATAATACAATTTCATGAAATTTTTTTAAGAGGTTTACTTTTAATAATACACTACTCTATAAAAATGCATTCGTTTGATATCATCGTTAAAATAATTTAACATTTAAAATCGTAAATTTAAAATTGATTACATTTTATTCTGTGAACGTTGTTTATAAAAATGTAAAATAAAAAATATATAAAAAGTAATGTAATGATTACAATTTTTTAAGGAAAAGAATAAAGCTATTTAATTAAAGTTTTTTAAGATATTTTAACACTATTCTGCCCTTCAAATTATGATCTATAATACGAAATTTTGTATGAATAAAGAGTATAAAACATTGCGAACTTTGAAAAGGGATTTTGAAAATTTGGAAAGAGAATAGTCATAATTTATTATATTGAAGAATTGCTTTAGAAAAGAAACAATGAAAACTGCAGTGAACTGGAATGGTCGGAACATCAGAATTTTTAAGAGAGAGAAAGAAAAAGATATATATATACATATATATATATATATATATACACATATATACATATATGGAGAGAGAGAGAGAGAGAGAGAGAGAGAGAGAGAGAGAGAGAGAGAGAGAGAGAGAGAGAGAGAGAGAGAGAGAGAGAGAGAGAGAGATAGAGAGTTATAAAAATATTATAAGGAGTTGGCATGACGTATGTAATTTTCACAATTAATGAATAATAAAAAAATTTTATTTGTATCCCATTATTTTTGTAAAATAAATATCATTCTATTTTTTGCAAAAATTCGATGTAAAATCAAATTCAATAATAGCAAATAATATAATTTAATAATGTAAATTTATATTTTGAACTTTTCGATTCTGAACAATTCTAAAATCAATACAATTAACGGTACATATGTGTATGTGTCTCGCTTTTATAATTGTGAAAAAAAACATATATATATGTATATATATATGTACAAATATAATATTAATAAATATCATTTATAACGGCATTTGCATATTAAATTTAATTTTTTTACAGTGGAGTAATCAAATTTTTTTTTCTATGTAAATGAATCACTAATTCTTTTAAGGCTGTCAAAGACTTCAATGTGCTGGATCACATACATTTTTTGTTTAAACTGAACAAATACGGTAACCAAATCGGATTTAATGAACGTGTGCACAATTTATCAATCAATGTAAGATAAACACGATTTATCCTCATGACCAAAGTCATTTAATGTGGATAGGTTGTTTTAGCATATTTCGAACAACAAATGGAAAGTAAGATCGTCTAACTACAATAATCTAACTATATTTTATAATATCAACAAGCGTCTAACTTGAAACTAAAACATTACATTGAGATTGATATTTAAATTTTATTTTTTTACAATACAAATATGATAAAAAACAAAGGAATATTGCTCGGTAATTAATGTTAGAAACGGCTTTAATTTTCATTTTATTGTAAAACTTAAGTGGATAAAATGACTAATGTCTTCGTTTATTTTATTTTATATTTGGTTTGTTTTATCCATTGATTATAATTATTAATTTAATAATTATAATTATTTTAGAAATTACAAAAATATTATCTTTAATATTTTTAATTTTTCCTTATATTTTCACTTGCATACATTTGATTGTATATTGAATGATTGAAAAATATATTTTGTTTGTCTGAATTACAGGAATATTTATTTATTTTTAATATACTACACTTTATTTTATGAAAGCAATTCAAGTTTTCATAACTCAATTGTATACTCTAACTATATATTTAATAAAAAAACTTAGAGAGAATTTCTACTAAATATAAAAGTTACAAAATTCATTTAATATATAATAGACAACAAATTTACGACCTTTACTCTTCAATAAATTTATACAATAAACTTGTACCTAATTTAATAAATTTAAGATTAATAAATCTAAGATTTTCTAATGTATTTCTCGTTCTATAAACAATAATTCATTTAATTCATTTTAGTAGAGATGAAATTGTAATTAGAATTCCATATTCTTATATGAACTAAATTCTATATTATACTCACAAAACTATTGATATATGTTTAATGATTTAAAAAATCTATTAGACTCATATATATATGGTATTTAAATTTTCAATTTAATTTAAACTTCACTATTAACTAAAACATTTAAGTTTAAAAAAATTTTTGATATTTTTTTCTAACCTACTTTCCATATTGTAAATCTTGATTTTTTCGATTCCTCTATTCCCTTATTTTTTTTAATTCTTTTATAAATTTTTCATTCTCTATTATTTTATATCATATTACATAAGTTGTAATAGTGTTTATAAATTAATTAATCTTCACAATTATTTGTGACATCCATTTGTAAAATAGATCTCCTATATCCGCTTCATTTTCATCTAAATAATTGTTTTTTGATTATTTCATCTAGAATGAATATTATTTTATTTTTATTTTTTTCGTCATTATCTCTTAAAGCTTTAAATTCTAATCTTATTATTCTTTCACTCTTATTCCTTTATTCATTTTTTTAGAGTATAATCTTAATTTTGTTATTTTAGTTGCACACTTTACTTTTCATTTATCATATATTTTATATTCTGTTTTATTTCTCTCTATATATTTACTCTTATTACTTTCACTTTACATGCGTATTACAAACATTTTACCACATAGCCATTGAATATTTTTTATATTCTATATTAAATTTTTCCTAAAATTACTTCGATTGTACTTTTAAATTTGCGGAAATTCATTGCTTATATTTATTATGATGTACCAGTAAATTCATGAAATTTAAAGAACTATTAAAATGTATAATCAACTATCAATAAATGGAACATAATTTCCTATTATTTTTTATAAATTTTGTAAATGTTTCGACATTTTATCCTCTCATTAGCCTATCAACATACATACTTTCACCCATACTAATAAAGGGAATTTTTCAATTCTCACAAATTTCGTCGCAAATATAATTGAAAATCTATCTTTTCCTCTCCGCGCTACCTCTAAATATATTCTCAATTAGCCTTTAATTATATTGTCTTAATATCTCGAGCAAATGCATTTATACATTTTTCAATAGCCATCGTCCAAATCTCTCTCTTATTATCCTCATTATTTTTTTTTTTTATTTCAAAAGACACTTTACTTTATTCAATGTGTTTATCTTCCGCTCTTCCTAATTCCTTCTTTAAAAAAATGCTAAATTTCAGTTGATTTAAAAACGGCGGCAAAAGGTAATCCACAAAGAATATTAGATGTAAATGCACACGTTTCATCCCGCAGTCGCCCAACTGAATTCATTAGTAAGACAGTTGCGGACCAACCAAGCTTATACGCTACGAGAGAATTCAAAGTGCTTGCTTTTATATAGTAACTGCCATCGCTCTGGCATAACCTTCCAAGCATAACCATAATAAACTACATAATGTTGAAACCACCTAGTGGTCAGCGCCGGATTATTTATTGTCAAGTCGTGTATATCATCCTCGCTCCAGAATACATCAAATCCTAAACGAGTTTATTTATTCAACTTTCTTGAAATCTAAAATTTAGATCTTAAACCCATACAAATATAATTCTGTTAAAGCATAGTTAAAGCATAGATGGACGAGAAATTCGCGATTATCAATAATACGTTTGTATTTAATTAATTAATTTGGGGGAGAACTATTCCAGTTTTTAGAGGATTTTTTTTTCTCTTTTTTTTTTTGGTTAATGACAGATTGACTTTCTTTTTACAATTTAAAAATAATTACGAAGCTAAAAATAAATGTATAGTAAAATTTTTATAAGCCAAACAATATATATGCAGTATTGTAGGAAAACAGAATACACCACGATGTCTCACTTCCTCTCTCTCTCTCTCTCTCTCTCCCTATGAGCATGTGAGGGCCATCACCGTGAATACTGATGGTACTCCAATAGGTGAAATTGCTTTTTAGCAAAAGTTGCAAGAAGTTTACATTTCAAAGAAACTTTCTTTTTGTTTTGAAATTTGAGTGTTTTAAAAAATAGTTTGCTGTTTTAATTCTTAATAATGAATTTAATACAATCAAAATTATAATACTAATTATAATGTCAATTATTGTGTTGTCATTATCTCATACAATAATTACAAAATTAATAAAATCTGAACAGTGTGTTCTGAAGGCAAAAGGGCCAATAAATTATAAGAAAATAGAAATAATGTGAATATTTAATATATTAAATAAAATTTTCTACGAGAAAACAAGCTATTCAATAGGAAATATGTGCAACTGAACAATCGTTAGTACAATTACTTGTAATTAAAGTTTCTTTTCAATTTAATAAATAATGTTTCAAAAACACGTTTTTAACATTGATTACTAAAATATCTCGAAAACTATTGAACCAACTAATTTATTGCCATTTACACATGTTTAAAGAGTGTATGCTTATATTTGAGATTAGAATTATATTAAAATTTTATTTTTTAAACAATATATAGTTTAAAAACTAATAGAAAATATGAAATATTTTATGATAAAATATTCATTATTTTGAAAGTCATTTATGTTTTTCTTTAACTTAAATAGACTTTGATCAAAATTATGTATTTTTAAATTATACATTTTCAAAATTATACGATCCTTCTAAAATTAAGATTATTTGACAAATTGAAATTATGTGAACGATTTAATGTCTTTAATTTTAACGTTTTGATTTTCAAGTTTAGTAATATTGTTTGCATAATATTTTTACTACAAAAAAATATTGGTATATGGTACAAATATTTGTATATTTTTTTTACATAATGTAAACTTATATAAACATATGTAAACATAATGTAAAATACAATGTAAACTTATATGTTAAATATTCCTAATTGTTTATAGTTATTAAACTTTTTAAATGAAAAAAAATTTTTAATATTGAATGATTAATGTAATTTATCATCTAACAGCGCGTTCGTCTAAGCAAATAAAAATAAGAGGACGTAATACAATCCAAATTGATTTTGTTATCATGTAAATCAAGAAATTATTATACGGAAACCTAAATTGCCGAAGAAAGTTTACCGAATAAATTGTACTATATCGAGACATATATTTACGATAAAGATATTAAATAAATAGGCAACTATAAATATAACATTATCTAAGGATTAATAATTAAGCAAATATTATTAGTTAGGGAAATGTAATTAAAAAGGAAAATATTAATTAGATAAGCAAACATGGAATTTAAAATATCGATATATAAGTTTCAATCTATTGAATACTTTGTATTTCGAGGTGCCATCATTAACAATGACTTAAAAAGCCGAATTAAAGTCAATAAAAAATGAGAAAATATATGTTAGGAGAGCTTTTATATTAATTTTAATATATATATTGTATATTACATGTTATTTCTACATATTATTTATACAGTTATTTATACAGTTATTTATACAGTTTATATATATGTATTGGGAGCTAGATTTCTTTAGCCAGTACCTCTTTCGTGTATTGGATTTTCGATTCTGCGCAGAAATAGCCATAGCCTATCGGGTAGTGATATGGGCGTGGATGTCGACATACAAATAGTGCAAAAGAAAAATCCGAGAATATTGTATATTTATATTAAGTATTGAGAGAATAGTTAATATCTCATGATATTAATATGATAATCAGCCTTGTAATATTTCCTAATGTTTTATAATATTTTTATAGTTACACTACTAAAATACATAAATTGACGAAGAAATAAGTGACGTGAATTTTTTAAATATTAATAGTATTTTAAACGCATTATCAGTTCCAAGATTTTCATATATACTTTAATATTTCATATATATTTCATTCATATATACCTTACAATAATTATACTATTATCACATAATTCATATTTAGATTTATCGCATTTATTACTTATTTTTTACAAAAATTTATAAATTTTAATCTCAAAATTTAGAAGTTTCGTTTAATATATTATAAATTAACGGAGTGGAGTCGTTGAAATTAATAGCTAAATTATTTTTTAACGTAAAATCAATACAAAATTATATAATTTTTGAGAATTTAATTTTTTTTTTAAGTCTTCTAGAACTGCAATGAAACTACAACTTTATAATTTATTCTTTCTAAATTGCATTTTCTAATCATACTAAATTCAAAGCTGCTGAATCGATATAAAATTGAAAAATATTGGCCAAACATTTTCTAACTTATACATTTAAACCGCAGAACAAAAATATAAAATGTTGTATTTAGTATTATCACTTATTTATCATATTATTCAATAAAGTTTCTTATAATTACTTAAATATGTTACTTTACCGAAATCTATAAAAAAAAGATTACTTGGACCTATGAATAATGATTTTATAAATTCATGGTAACTATATAATAATGAAGATACATTTATTTTTATTTCTACTGTTAACTTAAAAATTAATTCAGGTGTAAGTAATTCAAATTTACAAAATTTTTTTATAATGAAATTCTGTAATTGTATCGTTGAAACTCTTCTCTCTCTCTCTCTCTCTCTCTCTCTCTCTCTCTCTCTCTCTCTCTCTCCCTCTCTCTCTCTCTCTCTCTCCCTCTTCCTTCTTCTTCTTTTCTCTTTACGCACGTACTCACTAATTCACACATTCTATTCGTCTCTCTATTTCATTCCCAAATTTGATCTACAAGTTTGATATGAGTTTACTTTGTATTTCTTTATCTTCTACCACTAGTTTTTTCACTTTATCAAATAATGCAGTGTAGAAAAGAATTTCATATACATATCTCTATTAGATAATATATAAATTATATACATTTTTAAATATTATTTTATGAAATTATTTTTTATTAACAAATTCAAAAGTTTTTATGTTATTCGATACATTTCATTTTGAAAAATAAATAAATTAATATATTCAGACTACCTAAAACAGTTATAAAACTTTAAATTTGTATTTATAGATAACAAAAAAGAAATAATATAAAATTTTTAATCAATTATGTATGACATCATGTAGACAATTGTATTGCGTATTAAGTAAAATTTTTTAGACAAAGTCATAACAATCACATCTGCGTATAATTACGACGTACACTCGTTATTTCTAAATTGTACTGAAATGTAATAATATTAAAAAGTATAAAAAAATACATAAATAAATGAAAAATCTTCTCATAAACAACTCTGTCAAAACTTGAAGTATGCATGAATATACATGAATATACATTTAATAACATTTAAATAGTCGTTGATTAGGAATTATTATTTTTATTATTAAAGAGAAGAAAATTTAAAATAATGCTTCGTCTCTGTTATCTCTCTTAATCATATGCCTTGTTAAACAAAATTACATTCGAAATTAACCGCAAACTCTCGTCGATCTTACATTTGATAAGGAGTATGTAAGTACAACACATCAATTAAACCAGACAGTTTAACTAAAACAGTTAGTGTTCATTTATTTAAACTGCATATGAACTATTTCAATCATTCGCGTCAGATTGACTTTATAATCGTATGGATTTTAACAGTTATTTCTCATAATGAATAACTTCTTTCTTCTCCAACAAGAATAAAGTTGCTCTACTTCTGACTATTAAAATCTCGTAATTTATAAGATAAATAGTCCATAAGCTTAATGAAAGATTTGTAGTATAGTAGTCAATTTGTTATATTATAGTTTTTCAATTAATTCAATAAATAATGGCTCTGGATTTTTTTTAAACGAACAATTAGTTTTACTGTTTGTACTGGCATCATAGCTATTGAAAACTATATGCTTCACTAGAAATATCTTACAATGGAAGTATTATTATACAATTAAAGTAAATAATAATAGCTAAAAGATATTTTATTTATCAAAATTTATCAAAAGCTAATGTATAGAGAAAATATGTCAAAATACAATCGATTCTATAATTAAATTAATATTTACCATAATAAAAATCTTATTACAAATTTCATATACTATTAGTCATTTAAGTTATTTACATACTTTGGTTATCAATTTTAATAATTAGTAGCATTTTATATAAAAAATTCCTTTAAACTTTTAGAAATTATAAATATTATTGATATTTTAAGGAATTGTGATTATTCTCATAATAATTTAGATTAATTGAGGAAAAACATGAATGTGCCCAAATAGAAAATATAGATAATATTTATTCATCAAAATTATTTTTCTATTGCACAATCACAGCTAATCCAAATATTGTTTAATTTCAAATTCCATTTTGACAATTGTAACCAACTTCTCTATACTTTATAAATACGCAGTAGTTTAAACCAATTACTGTTAGAAATAATTATTTGAAACAATCTAATAATCATTCTATTGCAATAATTATTCCAACAACTAACAATGCTTTTCTTGAACATAAACCGAATGAAATTCGAGTATTTAAATTTTAACGTAAATGAGCAGATAATTTTTTGTGGACACCAAACTGCGGAGAATCACATACAATTATAAATAAATTGAATTCATCATTTGTGGAGATATACTGTACATTCAATGTAGTCTGGAACTTATGTTAACCTTAATGACATCCAAAACTCAATTCGTATCCTCAACGAAATAAGGTTTAGCGCATCTCTCTTCTATTTTTAGAGAGTAATTTAGTTCTCAAAATTACTAGAAAATTAATGCAAATACGCTGAATATCAGTCCGATATTAATTATAAAAGAAATTATTAAATAGTAAAAAAAATTGGCAATTTATGGGATATTTAATATGTGTATATGTGTATTCATTATAATTTTTAAATTTAAATATACAATTGTAAAAGCTCTAATATGCAGTAATGAAAATGTAACGCAGTTGTAATTTAATGGAAAATCTTGGAAGAAATTCTTTACTTTAGCAGAAGGAATAAGACCTTATAATTTAGCTGCTGGCTTACCGTTAATTTTCAATTTCTATTACACGGAAGCATTGAAACGTCACTTAAATGGCCCTGAATAAATAACTAATACATGCTCATGCGGCAACAGATAGTGAATGCCGAATTAGTAGAGGAAATCGACACTGCTCGCGTGATTATTTGAGGCGATGCCAGAACTCCTGCACTTAATATCGCCGTGTCTTCGCACTTAAAAAAGGCAAATCGGTCTTCTCGTAAAAACGAGAACGTTGGAGTTGAGTTGTGACGGACATTATGAATTGCGCACGTGGAATTGAATATATTTGTGTATGGAGCGCAATTATACGGCGCGCAATTACGAGGCCATTGAATTAGAATAACGAAGCGATGTAATAATTAGGCGAAGCAAGGGTAAAGTGAGAGAATCGGTGGGTTTTGTAACGCTGGTGGCACATCATTCGTGAAGTATAGTAGAGCGATATATATATATATATATATATGTGTGTGTGTGTTCAAGTGGTAAGCTCGCAAATTTATTCGTCAGATCAGATGATTCAAGGAAAAACGTGCTGTTGTCATTATTATTAAATTTAATTAAATTCAAATTTTACTTTGTAAAATAAATTTGCGGTGCAGCATAAGTGCAGCGCGTTATTAATTTACTGTTGCACCAGACAAGAGTAACTTATATTCTGCGTGCATACGAGGACCAATGGGATTACAGTTGGGGTACGCATGCTTGAGATTCCTGCATTATTTCGTCGGGTTACATGTTCGTGTGCAGCTGCTCAATGAGACAATGCCCAAATTGAATGTAATCAGGGCTCAGTGTTGCCAATCAAGTTTATCTTCGCGGCGTATAAAAAGAAAAGGTGCACGAGCAATTTGGGGTAGAGTCTCGGTGCTTTAGGGAACACGAAAAATACAACTGGATCGGCATTCCAGCCCAATTTCGTTCCAATATGTGTAAAAACATTATGAGCACGATTACATGCTTACGTAAGCGTTGATTAAAAGACTCTTATTGCACAACAGTGATTTGAAACATTTTTACGATTCTGAGTGAGGATGAAACTTATAAAAATTGAAAAAAATGTTACATCGAAACTCCATATGCTTCAAGTTAAAGAGTGACAAAATGTTTTTACAAATTTGAGAAAACCCTTCGGTAATTGCATAAATTATTGTGATTCTTATTATTACTATTATTATTATTGAATGAAACACGACAAATTGTCGGTCCGTATGATATCTATATATTATGGAAATTATAGAGCACCCGAATGCGTTTACATGAAATCGATGAATCTACAACTTTTAAATCCAGGACATGCGAATTCTCCACGAAGCACGTATCCAGCCTTTCATGAAATTACATAATTGCAAGAAGTCAATTTGTGTGATAAATATTATTAAAACTGCAATGTGAAATCTATATAATTTTACACGACATAAGCATTCGCTCTCTCTCTCTCTCTCTCTCTCTCTCTCTCTCTCTCTCTCTCTCTCTCTCTCTCTCTCTCTATGGATGGTGTGTGTGTGTATGCGGGTGTGCCGTGCTGCGTAATAATAAAATAAAAAATGTATAAATTGTATGCTTCAATTGTGCTATAAAATAAACTATTGCATAATTTAATTCTCTTCGTTAACGTGAGAATAGAGTAAGTAAGTTTTCAAACTGGAAAAATTCTAAATTCAAATAAAGCTCATTGATGCAAGACTTCATTGATAAAATACACGCAATTATTAATTATTTCACAATATGTAGCTTTTAATTTTAATTGCAAAATGTTTATTTAAAATTATTATGTATTATTAATTTCCAATAGTATATGATAATTGGATTTTTTTTATTATTTCCTTCTCGGTATTTCGGGGTCGGAGCAACGCTCACTTATAAGAAATAATTGGTTCGCAGATGCTGCAATAAAAATAAATACGAAAGCAAAGAAAGAATTCAACTAAATTCCGTAACTTTAGGTAAAAAGTTTTAACACGATGAAATAGAACACTTTTTAGCCTCTATTTGAATTTGTAGTAGTGAAGCTTCATTCTGATTGTCTATCATATGCGCAAACTTTTCTCGATAAGGATAAAGAGGGAAAACAGAGCACGAGGAGCTCCGTCGATCAGCCATAGACAAACATTGATTGTTAAATATTGCATCTTTAGATTGTAATAAAATGACGAAAAAAAAAGATAAGTTCAAATCTAAAAATATATAATACAAATAATAAACGTAAAATATTGTATTATTCAATAAATTACATAAAATAAATAAAAAGAGCAAAATGCATGGATATAAAGATCAATTGCTAATTCCTATCGAAATAGAAAGAAAATTCAATGGAATCTTGAACGTATGAATGAAAAATTCGTAAAATATTATTAATTAATTAAGTAATTAATAATGTGAACGTATGGTAGCGAGTCAGAAGGGTGAGTTATTAATCTATTTCAATTGTAAACATTTTTTATTGCTTTGGATAGCAACGTTGATGCTTATTCTTTTTGTCTGTCAGATTATCCTCACACACACACACAAACACCTCGCAGCTCCCTCCTTAGTTTCACTTGCGCTTGGTCTCTCTCTCTCTCTCTCTCTCCATTTCTCTCTTTGTTGCACATACACACTTTGCTTTTCCTAGCCCAATATAGTTGTACTTGAACATATAATTGTAGAGCTTTTACATCTAAAAGATATTTCAAAATTATTAATATTTATTAAACTATTATAAATATTGATTCGCAATCGACGATTGTAGTTATCTCTCGAAATACGTATATATTGAAGAAAAATATTGAAAATGAAATTACACCTCGGCGCGCAATCAACACAAGTGATATCGCGAGAAAAGTTGAGAAATAAAGCCTAGAATCCAATAATATATAGTGTCGAGGTAGAGGGGGAAGAGTAACAGAGAGTCTCACCATTAAAGAGAGCAAGTACTTATGGATCTTGGAGGAATGGCTTCGTCGTCCGGATGGACAGCGGCATGTGGTGCTTACCAGGTAACTCGAGTTCTCTCGACTTTCCCGGAAGTTCTGCCCTCGCCAGAGTATCGTTTGCAAACTTGTATCCATCGTCGACATTTCTTGTTCTCGTTTTGTGGCAACGTCTCACCACCTTATTGCTCCCTAGGAGAATTAGCCAAGCCTTCTTTTATCCTTACTTTTCAACTGTGTCTTGCAGACACAATGTTCTTGTTGCCATTAACTTGTCATTCTTCTGTCATCTGCACACATGGCCTCTAACACAGCCCCAAACCCTCCTCCTCCTTCTTTCCTGATTTTCGCATCTTCCATCTCTTGCTCCCTTACCACCAAGTCTTGCTCTCTTGTCCCGTTCTCTCTCTCTCGCTCTCTCTCTCGCTCTCGCTCTCTCGCTCTCGCTCTCTCGCTCTCGCTCTCTCGCTCTCGCTCTCTCCCGAACTGTAATAGACATATTTTTTACCAAAATTTGAGTAGAAGATTTAGCAAAAATAGCAATTTTAAAGCCAAGTTTAAGCTTAATCGTTGTTTAATAAGTTATAAATTACAGTCACAATTAAATCCTTCAAAATTTTTCGCAGTCTTTATAGCACACTCTTTTACATTATGGCGATAAATTTATTTTTAATTCTTTAGAGTTGATATTAAAATACTCTACCGAAGAAGATTCCTCATACTTTTTATTACAGATTAATTCTATTATAATAATTATAAGCATCCGAACGTTAGATGTGAAATATATTCGAAATCTTATCTTTTAACGAGAAAGAACGCAAATAAATTTTAAGGTCGGAAAACATTGAAAACTTTCAAGTATAAGAGGTTATCCATTAAAATAGATCTTCGATTTTATGTTGTATCATGTTGCGGCTGATTTGTAAAAGAATTTCAACCAAGTTGAATATTATTATAACGCCATTATACGTAGAGCTATGCACATTGAATATTTCAGGAGTTCTTTTTTCTCTTATTGTTTTTCTTATTTATCAGTGCTCAATAAATTGTTATAAATATTGCCTTATCTACGAAATTTTTAAATAAAATCTTCATCATATATTCTATATATTAATTTGAATTTTATAACGGCTGTAGCATGGCTTTGCAGATTTTCAATTCTGCACACTATTGTCGAAAAGGTACAAATTTACAAATACAATTTCGTTTCACAATTAGTTGATTGAAAAACTTAAACCTCGCGCATTTCATAATTCTTTATACGTAATTCATAATTATTTAATCGTGTATAAATATTTTTCTCTTGATTTATTAATATCAAACAAGAACAAGAAGGTATTATTACATTTAATATTTTATTTAAAAGTCTCGATCTAGCATGGATTCAAATAACATGCTAAATTATAACTTTTCAGACTACATTTAGACTATAAAAAGAAACGAAAAATTCAATAATCGGTTTGTGCATCAGTCTACCTCAATGACATATAACTTTTGATCAATAGTTTTGAACCCAAGAAGAACGAATCAATCCTTATAAATATAATCCAAAAAATAATCGATGTATTTAATGAAAATTAGCAAGACACAACTTAAATTGTGATGTTATTGTTAAATATTGCAATGAGCATAGCCACACTTTAAAGAAAGATATTGAGATCGTGGCTTATGCTCGTATATTACAATTTACTTTACAATTGCATATATAAACGAGAATTTAAGGAGTCTACAAACAGATTCTAAGAACTAAAAAATTTTTATATTTAATTATGAAGTTCAAGTAATTGTTATTGTTGATCAATGAAGAAACCCCATTATAAATTTAAACTTTAAAATTAAAAACATTAAATGCAAGAATAGAGTACACTAATTGACGAATAAAGCATTGAAGTATATAATTCGCTCATTTAGATGTCTCTGGCTTTGATCCTCAGGCCGAAGACTTTGAAATCGAAACAATCTTTCTCTTCGGCGAAAGGCAATAGATGACAAACCACACTTCATTCTATTCATTTAAACACACTAATACCAACTTTGATATATACATACCAAACTAATATGCACACATATTAAAAGGCTCAATATTAAAAGAATGCTGTAAAAATATTAATATAAAAATTTTTTAAATTATATTATTAATATTTAGGTTATAGTTATAAATCTATTGGTCTAAAAAATAAAATTGCATTCAATAGCAAATGGCTTTTCTGAAAAAAAAAAAACATTTAACGAAAATTCGAGAATACATTATAAAGAATTATATGAAAAGCAAATCTAAGTTTTAAGCAAATTAATCGCTTGATTAATTAGTCATTTTTGTTTATACTGTAAATATGAATCGAATACAAATAGTGACAGTTATATTAGAATGTACAAGGTGTATTGCCTGGAATAAATCATCAATGAAGTCTCTCTACAACTCCTACAAAGCATAACTAGCAATAGTAAGCTCGCAGTACTTATTGTGCAAACGCATAATACTCGGTAATACCAACATTAAAAGGCTCCATGTGAAGTATGCATGAATATAGTATAAGCAACAAATGTTTCCATCATTATAACCGTGAAATTGTATATATATGGTGCATACAATTGTCGGTTATTATACGGATAATAAGTAAATATAATCTTTTATAATATAATAGCAATAAATTTTAAAGCAACTTTGCAACGAAATTTTTGGAAAACATAGGTAATTAAAATTTATAAAAAATAAATTTTTTAAATAATTATTATCTAAATTTAATTTCATAAGTTGCCCTAACATTGTTATAATACATAGTATAGTATAAGGACAATTCATCTTCATTAATATTATTCTAATAAACTAATATTATAATGTTGCCAATTATAATGTTATTATAATTATTATAATCTCTATTTCGAAAACTTACTAGCAATCTGAAATAGGTTTAAAATTTTCAAAAAGATAGATGCTTTAAATGTTTTACAAACAAAATGAATTTACAATAGTTGAATAAATAAAGATATTAAACTTGATTTCTCTTAATAGCAAGAGAGGAAAGATAAAAGAAAAGAAAGTGAATTAAAAATAATAAACGAGCTTACAAATTAACCAAATTATCATAATAAATTATTGCCTTATGTTCAGGAATCCGTATAATAAACCAACCGTCTCGCCTTCGCCGTGTAATCTGATCATTAGTGTTTACGAATAGAACAGTGCAGGGGAAAACCCGT
>JAPYYT010000475.1:0-82500 GCA_030522565.1 Ceratosolen corneri
GGGGGGGGGGGGGGGGGGGGGGGGGGGGGGGGGGGGGGGGTGGGGGGGGGGGGGGGGGGGGGGGGGGGGGGGGGGAGGTGCCGAACAAAAGCTGATAAATTTTCGTGCGGGGCCTCGCGAAAAAGGCACGGGAAAAAAAGGGCCAAGGCCCCGGAATAAGCCGCGCAACCGAACGGCGATAATAATAATAATAAGAGTGGCCGATGATGCGCAATGAGAAGTAGGACCGCGGCGTTTCTCCGGATGCGGCAACTAATTGACAACGCGCTCGTTCGTCGCTCGAGCTCTTTCCAAAATGCGCCTCTAATTGAAGAAGCTGGCGAGTGAAGTTCATCGAGCTGGGAGAGCACTTTTTTGTGATAAACGACGCTGTCAGTAGAATTGGCTTCACGGAGGGGGGGGAGGACCGAATTTTCGAGGAGGCCTGGACTTGGTAAGGGGGAAAGTGTGAGAGGAGGCGTAATCGTGGACAATTGATTGTAATAAGATTCTTGGAAGAGCGAGCGCGGGGTCCAGCAGCATGTGTTAATTGCCCATCCAAGCGAATCGAGATAGAGATCGAGAGAGAGAGAGAGAGATAAAAGATTAACGACGATAAAAAGCTTGACGAAGCGGATTAAAGAGCCTCGGACGGGGTAGCGGCGGCCGGGATCGTACGATTCTTGAAAAAGAGGAGCGCGAGTGCGGCAAACGCCAAGCCGATCGTTTTCAATTTAATTTTTTCTGGTTAGCGCGCCGATTATCTAATGCTGACGTTGCGCTCGCCGCAGCTCTATTATGCGAATCGCACACGTCGTCTTCGGAAAAATTCCCAGCCATTCAATAAAGCGCGGCTTACCTAAGTGAGCTTGCGCGCCCTAAGCTCAAAAGCAAATTGACTGTTGCTTAATCGTTAATTATTTATTCTTATGGAATTCGTGCGCGTGCATCCATCATCTTCCTCTCGCTCTTCGTCTCGTTGATTCTTCGGTGATGCGTCGCCTCTCGCTCTTATATTTTCTTCTCGCTTTCCATCGGCGCTCGCATAGATTTGGATTGCGCTATATTTTCTCGGAGCGTCGAGTACCGTTATGCAATTGTTTTTACTACATATTGCTGAAAATTTGTGCGTCTATATATCGTAAAGTATTATTAGCGGAGCGCTCTCGGTTAGTTTTCTTTTAGGTTTAATAGACATATTAGATTTAAATAATGAATTCTATGAAATTGGCGTATTCTATTTTAATTAGCCGATGAATCTGTTTATTTTTAAGTATGACCGGGGCAGAAAAATAAAATAATTAATACGCGCTTTCGACAATAAATCAATTGCATTATCGCTCTATATAATAGCTGCGATAAATTTCGAAAATTAGTCTGGCAATAGGATGCCACCGATTGAGCATTGCAATTAAGGCAAAATCAATCCCAATGAAATAAATAATAAAAACAATTATGCCTATTAATGAGATGAGGAAATGTGAAACAATATCTTAAAATAACGCGACGTATTCCTTAATAATTATAGTGTAGAATGAACGAGCGAGACTCGAGTAAGAAAATTAATATTATCGAGGAAAATTAAAGCAACAACTTATAATGTAATAAAAACTCGTGAAACCTTCAACATTCGTGATACGCCCTTGAACTCTACAATAAATAAGTAAGATAAAAGGGGGGAGGGGGAAAAAAGAATGACTAAATCAATAAACAATTAAATATACACGTGTTTATATTGTACATAGATCGAATGAATTAGAGATACTAAATTTATCAAAAATAATTGTCGTCATATTACAACTGACAACGAAAGAAAAAGGTTCAAGTAATAAATAAAGGCCGTAACATATCTAATGCATAGATAATAGAGGAGAAATAGTGTGATGCACATAAGGGTAGTCGGGGGGCGACTAATCAAACAAAAAAAGCAAACTTAAGTGTGAGAATGGAGAACGAAGAAGAATAAGAAGATAAAGAAGAAGAAGAAGAAGAAGAAGAAGAGTGAGCGAGAGACTATGACAGAGAACTTACGAGTGTAGGTCATTTGGCCCTGGTAGTAGGAAGGGAGGTACACGTGTTGCGCGTGAGGCGGTTTCCCGTACACATTCATGGTTGCCACGCTGAACTCATCGCCACCTATACGCCGCACGTCACCCAGGAAGGTTGTTTTTCATCAATAACCCCAAAAAGTTTCATATAGTCTTTCATTGCTTCGTACAAGCGATTACTTTCAACTGCTCAACATTGACATTACCGTCGCTTCAAAGCTCTGCATTCACCTGGTTGCTACTAATCTCAACAATTCGCCATCGTAAATCCCACTTCCCCTTTCACCCGCCATACGTATACGCGCGCGCGCGCGCACGCACACGCGCCTATACACACGCATATTTGCGCGCGCGCGCGCGCGCGTATACGTATAAGCATCATCGGTCTGTCGAACGAGTCTGTAATTAATAGTCTGCGCTGCGAATGTAGCAACCGAGTGAAGATCCGCTAAATAACATGCTCTTGCCAAAAATATGCAAACACGTACGCAATAATAACAAGCAACTGAAAAAATATTGTCGAACGTAACAGATACTAATAATTCTAAGAATGACATTTCGCATGAAAATACTTTAAGAATGAGCTAGGAAAGTACACCCGTTGGATCCCAAATGTATTTCAACTCGACGCCTATTGGATATTGTCATTAATTATTCATCGCGAATTAAATAACGATAAATTTAATGCGTTCGATTCTCAATGTTTCGTTAAAACGATTAAGAGGAATTTTAAGCTGATAATGTTTTTGTATCGCCAGAGCGGGAACGTACGTTGTGATTAAGAAAATGAAGACAGAAAAAAAAAACTAACGACAATAATAAATAAATAAATAAATAAATAGAGAATAAACGTTCCGTGTCAAGTGGGGGGGAAAAAAAAAGTTGCAACTGGAATGTACAACTATTGGATACTCAATAGCATGCACTAGAATTATAAAGCATGCGACTAAAGGTCAAAGTGTCGTTTCATAAAAAAGGGGATAATAATGATAATAATAGCAACAAGTCATCGATATCGCTACGCCAATCATCGCGAATTTTTGCTGAAAGTAAGGGGAAAAAAAACTAAGACTCAAATTCGAAAACCCTTGGCTTAAATGATAAATATCATGCTGGTGAGACCCGATAAACGATAAGCGTCCGAAAAATAAACGAAGATAATAGTGTTGCGCAAGCCGTACGGCCGACAAAAGCATTATAGCAATTAATTCATTTGCATTCTTGCGGAAGGGAAAAAAAAATGTTAATAAAAAGAACTTGCCGCCCTCCTCCTCGCTGTCGCTCATGAATGCCTCCTGCATGTACTCGGGCACTTGAACTTTGTATTTCTCCTCGATGTTGACTGTGTGGGTTGTTGTGATGACAGTCTCCGTCACGACTTTTAACGTCTCGACAACACTTATGTAGCCGAGCTTTTGCCCGATGTCTAATGCCGTGTAGCCGTTCTATAATTAGAATAAGACGCTCGGCTTGGAAATTGTACGGGAAAAAATCGTATTCTCGGTGAGAGACGGGAGAGATTAATAGATCGCTTAAACCAATGTAAATATTGAGGTATGCAAATGCTCGCGCGGAAGCGATTAGAGGGACTTTATAAGTGTTATAAAAAAGAGAGCGGGTGGCTGAAAATAGCTGACCGAGACACTTTTCGTGAAAATAAGACGAATTGCAAGTTTATTGTACAAGTTTCAAGAGACATTATATTTTTAACGGGCGTATTTGGCGGGAGTTGCATAAGAATGGCACATTGCACGGGGGGTGGGGGGTGGGGGAGGCCTCTTCCAACGCGTCGGCATTTTATATAAAAAGTACCTCTTGATAAGCGCGCCCGAGATGACGGATAATATCAACGTAAGTTTAATTGCAAAGCTGCTTAGAGAGGAGAAATAGAAATAGAAATGACGGGGCAGCGATTCTCGATTGATCGGCTAAATTGAGGAAAGATGGAGGAGTTGATTAATTGTGCTTACGTGGCTGACGACGTTCGGCTGGGCCTTGTTCTCCAGCAACAGATTTATCACTTGTGTGTGGCCTTGCTGAGCTGCCTGGTGCAGAGGCGTGTAGCCGACGTTGGTTCTGCTGTCGACGGAGGCACCGGAACTCAATAGGAATCGGACCATCGCCGCTTGACCAAAATGAGCCGCTATGTGAAGCGGCGTGTAACCGCTCTTAATTGCAACAACATAACGTTCGACTTATCATTCCCGTGGCTCCACGACTTTCTTCATTTTAAATGAGCCTCGCCGATAAAACTCGCGGCGGTGCGAGGGGAGGTGGGGGGAGGTGGGGGTGGTGGGTTATTGGGGTTATTGGGATTATTGGGGTTATTGGGGTTATTGGGGTTATTGGGGTTATTGGGGTTATTGGAGGTGGGGGGTGGTGGGTGGTGGTGGTGGGGAGAGAAAGCGAGAGTGGAGCAAAGAAATGGGAAAGCCGGGCTATTAATGAGGATAATGAGCATAGTGCGGTTGGGGGTAAAGTAGGACAGCCGGGATTTATTAATATTTTCTCGTGTGTATGTATAGTGAAAGAGGCTTTGGAGTGGCACTTGATGAGCAACGCTTGTAACTTGGTTTCATATCATTGCAGGCCAATGTGCACCTGTGCGCTTAGGTTGCTCATTAAGCGCGGGCCATCCGGGGTTGGATTTTATTACTTGCAACGACAGAGTTGCTCGTGTTTTAAGGAGCTCGCTTAACAAAGCTACGGGATGTAAGGCTAGCAAATAAGGTTCTGCTTACATTGGTTTTCTCGTCGATGTGGGAGCCATTTTTCACGAGGATAGAGGCGACGTTGACGTGATCCTCTTGCGCGCAAAAGTGAATTGGCGTGATTCCATTCTAAAAATTGACGAGTTTATAGACAGGCGCTACGGGCCTTACGGCCCCTAAGCCGAACAAAAACAGTCGGTGGCATGAGAAAGAGAGCGGCCGCGTTTGGGCTCGTCGACCTACCTTAGCCTTGTGATTCAAATCGCCTTTGTGCTCGATAAGCAAGGTCGTCATATCAGTGTGACCTTCAAGGGCACTCAGGTGAATGGGGACGAAGCCGCCTTTGGACTCGACATTGGTCTTGGCGCCGTATTCCAAGAGCGTCGTCGCAATGTCCATCTGCAGAAAACAATAAAGTGCCGGCAATTAATGGCGGCGGTGAGTGCGCGAAACGGCCAGTAATGGGCCCAAGTCACAACTCCTCACCTGATTCTTCCAAGCGGCGATGTGCAGAGGTGTGTTGCCGTTTTTGGCCATACCGTGGGGCGAGGCACCTTTGTCGAGGAGGAGTAGCGCCACGTTTTGATGATCGTAATAGGCAGCCATGTGTAGTGGAGTCACACCGTTCTGCACAGACGTAAGCATAAAAGAAGAAGAAGAGGAAGAGGAAGAGGAAGAAAAAAACAATGACAATTATAAAGCGTTTAGCCGGGTTTAACGAGGTTTTTCCATCATTTCACTCGGTCTACCAACTAGCAAGCCTGGCCGCTAATTTACCTTCCCCTCGGCGTCGATGGGCGCGCTCTTCTGCAGCAGGAGTCGAGCCACGTTCATATTGCCGTATTTAGCAGCCAAGTGCAAGGGTGTGAACCCTTTCTTGGTGGGTGCGGTAAGGGAAGCGCCGTTCTCTAATAATACCGAGGCCACCTGCAGCAGTATAGATCGATTTACAGTGCCGGCACGTGGATAAAACGACTCGGCTTTGTAATCCGAGATATTAATGACCAAAGCAGCTTACCTCCTCTTGACCTTCCTTCGCCGCTATGTGAAGGGACGTGTAGGAGTCGTTTGTGGTTGCGTCGACGGTCGCCCCGTGTTGGAGCAAGAGCATGACAATGTCGACATTACCCAAACGCGATGCAATATGAAGCGGCGTCTGCTCCTCCTGATTGGGGGAAAAAAAAAAGGAAAGCGGGCATTAAGTGGCGCCAATTCGCTTAGGGTGGGGAGCTAGTCAGAGGAAAGTCGAGGGGAATAACGAAAATCATCTACCCTGGCATGAGCGTCCACTTGGGCTCCGTTCCTCAACAGTATCCTAATGATGTCCGTCTGATTGGCTCTCGCAGCCAAATGCAAAGGTGTTTCACCTCGCACTGTCGGTATGTCGGGATTGGCGTCGTGTTGCAACAGGTAAATGACGATATTCATGCCGCCCATGAAACTCGCGACGTGCAAAGGCGTCAGGCCAGACTGTATGGTGGACAGACAATGGGCGATTGTTAAGCGACGGCACTGTTGTAATCGGTGTCTCGGCTGGGATGGGGGTGGGGTGGGGGTGGGGGGAGACATTTTATTGGCGAAAGAGAGGATGTAAGACGGGAGGCGCGACGGAAAGACAGGGGCCCGACACTTACCTCGGTCGTTGCTTCGATGCTGGCCTTATATTTTAATAATAATTCGACGATTCTAAATCTATTCTTTTTACAAGCGATGTGAAGAGGCGTAAATCCGTTCAAAGCCCTTGCATTCTTATCGGCATTTCTATCTAAAAGTAATTTGGCCACGCGTACGTGACCGCAGTGGGCAGCTACATGCAATGGCGTGAGGTAATCCACCGTGACCTCGTCAACCGGGGCTCGATGGTACAGCAAGATTCTCGTTGCGTCCACGTGGTCGCCCTGGACTGACATGTGCAACGGTGCCAAGCCACTCTGTGACGAAAATACAAGTTCGTTTGAGCATTAATTCGCATCGACTCTCGACACACACACACACACACACACACTCCTTTCTCTCAATATGACTCTCATTATGGGTATGCATATTGTTTTGAGATTGCGAATCGTCAGGCGCTGAGTCTGATTGATTGGGACTCGGCAACAAAAGGTGCGAGTCTCCGCTTTAAACGCTCCCCAAACTCTCCCCAATGCGGCAAATGAGCTTGGCAATAA
Source organism: Ceratosolen corneri (assembly GCA_030522565.1). Classification (NCBI taxonomy): domain Eukaryota; kingdom Metazoa; phylum Arthropoda; class Insecta; order Hymenoptera; family Agaonidae; genus Ceratosolen; species Ceratosolen corneri. The sequence goes on from JAPYYT010000475.1 coordinate 6,910, forward strand.
ATAAGCTCCAAGTAACTCATCGCTGGACGCGTGCAAAGTTTGTTATTTCTAAATGTTTCGTTTTGTTTTGTCGTTGTAGTTTGTTTGTTTGTTTGTTTGTTTGTTTGTTTGTTTGTTTGTTTGCTGACGATTGTCGCGCCAACTAGCGCCAACCACTTCCAATGTCAAGCATTTGGATTGACGTACTTTGGATTTGGAGCCAATTGGAGCTCCTTTCTCCACGAGAATATCGACGACTTCGTGATGTCCGGAACGAGCCGCACAGTGAAGAGGGGTGAGACCGTCTCGGGTTCTTACTGCTATTTGAGCTCCCTTGCTTATAAGGAAGTTTACCATTTTTATTTTACCCCACTTGGCTGCCACGTGCATCGGAGTAATGTTGTGCTGCAATTGAAAAGTCCACCTATTAGAAGATTTTTATTTGCCAGAAAAATTGAGACAGCCGAGCGAAATCTTATGGGCAATGCACTTACCCTGGCTACAAAATTAACGTCAGCCCCCTTGTCGCAAAGTATCGAGGCAATTCTTTCGTTGCCGTAATGAGCGGCAATGTGAAGAGGCGTGAAACCACTTTTCGATACCACGTCCACATTGTGATCGCTCTATTAATAAATAAATTATACACACACACGTATATATACATATATGTATATATAGAACTTGATCATTCTGTTTGGAGGTGATTATTTACATACCTGAAGGAGTAGAGTCGCCGCCTTGCAATCGTCTTTTTTCGCGGCTATGTGCAAAGCGGGCAATTTTATTTTTCCTCTCGTACAATTCTCGAGAAGAACAGCCACTACTTTATCGTGTCCTTGCTGCATTGCTACGGCTAATGGCGTGAAACCGTCCTAAAAGTTAAGACAAACAAAATGAAAATACTCTGTCGGCTGGATGCGAATTAAAATATTTGTGCGTAATGAATAGAGTGCGACTGAGCATCAAGTTTTAAACGACAATTGCATAAATTAATAACTATTCGCTCGATTGGCATCAGCATAAGAGATCTTATTGTAATAGGACGGCATATAGGAACTTCAATTAATGTTCAACAAAACGTTAAATTGCATGGAAATTCCCAAGTCTAAATATAAAACTATATAGATCGAGTTATTTCTATTAAAGCGCGCTTAAAAGCTGCAAGATATTCTGTAAATTGCAAAATTCAAATTGATTAATCGTCTCTCATAAATCTCTCCATTAGACATAATGTCCAATACAACCAGAAAACATCAATGCTTTAATAATAATAATAAGAAGAATAATTATATAGTTTTTGTGCATTTTTAAAATTAAATTTGCATTCCCGAATATTCCAATTCACTAAAATGTGATAATTACGTGCTGATGTACAATTAATTCTTAAGCTTATCACGTGTTTGTTTGTAGCAATTCAATTTTACTGTCACATTATACTTGTACAATGTACGTAAATTCCGTTCCGCTCTAAATCCGCCTCAATTCAGGCTCCAATATCTATATTTTTAGAGCTTTTATAGCCATCAAGTTTGGCATTGAATATTAAAACGCACAGGCGTAAATTATTCATTGGCATTTAGAGTCATTAAACTTTCAAATTGACAAACAAACATGGAGAAAATAGAATAGCGAAGAATTGAATCGAAATGTAATTAAAGGAATGCAACTGTGTCGGTGAAGTTTAAAAATTTTATTGAAACTTCGATGCGAGGGCGATTGTTTAATTTGAATTTAAATCGTGCGAGCCCTTATTATTATATTTGCATGGCAATGTAATAAATACTTCGGCATAACCTTTCGCGCCTAATAATAAACATCATAGCCAATGATAATAATTATTTGGTCTATTAAATCAATTCGCGAATGAAATAGTAACATCTTTTACGGCGCACCCTCCAGTGGTCAAATAAATATTTTGCATTAACCCGTGGTTATTTTTACACCACGGATCCACAATTTCCGTAAGCCACAACACGTTCAACTGCACCGACGGCCTTCGCCTTTCCCTCAAACTCAACGCACAATAACCCAGCGAATGCTTCGCTCTAGTCAATACGCACAATCACGCCTCCGCACACACAAAGTCGCAACTGCAATTATTTGCATTTATTAGTGAGAGGGCGAAGAGAAGCGCATTACCTCGGTGGCGAGTGATTGATTAGCTCCTTTGTTAAGCAGAAACTTAACGACAGAGTCGTGGTTCTCCTGCGCCGCCATGTACAACGGAGTGAAGCCGTTTTGTGATTGTGCATTAACCGATGCACCGTTTTGAACCAATAGCTGCACAACTTCCTCTTGACCAGCTGGAATACACAAGCGACACAGTCAATAAATCACCCACTAGGTAAACAACAATTGGCCGCTCGTCTAACAACTAACTGACCACGTGAAACGTTAAGGCTTGCTTACTTGCTTCTCTATAATTGTACCACGTGAGGATAAGTTAATGGGGCTTGTGGGGCTTGGGGGTTGGTAGTGGTAAGTGGTGGGCCTAATAGTTTGAACAATTAGCGAGTTTGTTTATTCTTAATTGTATTCCGTTCAGTGACGAGCATTTACCATTGACTCGGTAATGCGGATCTTGATTCAGCGCGTTTTCGACAATCCACATGAAATAGCGCTACTTTTGTTTATCAATTTAAATGCCTTTCGATCAAGCTCGCGCAATCATTTGACATTTGCATTTATTTATAATCAATTGACAATGGATTCTTCGAAAATGCCAGAAAATTCAATATTACCAGAGTCGAGCTATTAAAAGACAGTCTCCCGTGTTTGGGATAAAGTTAAGAAATAATGTGGGAGCTGTGATATTCGGTAAATCACGATTTGACTTACCAAGAGAGGCGATGTGTAGTGCGGTATTTCCCTTTTTTGTCGCGGCATCGACGATTGCTCCACGCGTGAGTAGTTCTTTTACAATTTCCAAGTGGCCATCCTTCGCCGCCAAGTGTAAGGCATTTAGTCCATTCTACGAAAGATGTAGAGAAAAGTTTTTCAATAATTTTCAACGTAATAGCGTATTGTAAAAGTAATATTGCCCCCCTTTCAAGACTTTCATTAATATTCGTTGTTAATTATTCCGAGTTAATCGTACGCGACAACCATTGACGGAGTTACAAATGTTTGAAATTCAGTTCTCGAAGCACTGGTTTACATTCTTGAAGATTTTTCAAATAAAGTTGAGGCTCTACATATCTGTTCACATGTTACGTTCATATATACATAATGTATATTAGAAATTTTGTAACAAAATGTACAATCAATCTGAATAATCAAATAGGCAATACGATTTGTAAACATTCAATAATAAGATGTGCCAATATACATGTCGTATAATAAGTTTAGTTGTCTCTTGCAATTTCTTTACTCAAATTATCAAATACAATATTTAAAGATTATAATGTTTAGAATATAAATGTCTACCACGAAGTTTAACGTTTACTGGTTGCTTATATTATGTCACGGCTAGATTATTTACACCGGCTGTTTTTTTTCTTCTTCTTCTTTTTTTGTTGAGGTATTTACTTTCACAACCATAAATTACATCTGCAGTCGAGGCATATATTTTACAGACTTGTCTATGTGAAACTAAAATAGTATCAAACTCTATCCACAAAGTTTTTTTTAATATTTTATAGTAATACAGAAGATAAAATAGATTACCGAACGGAATCATTATATAAATAGGGAGATATATTTATAAATGTCCGTATATTTTCGATTGCTTTGAGCTAAATTTTATGCAAGAAAATTCAAGTAAACAATACGACCCGAGAAAGTTTTAATAAAATGCTACATTGAAATAATATTAAAAAATGTTAAAGGCTACTGTATCTTACTTTTATTATTATTATTTGTTATCTAATTGTTATGTAAAAATAAAGAGTACCAAGTACCATTAACACTCAGAAAATCAAATGTAAACGGGAACTTTGTCACGTATTAGTAGAAACCTTAATAGATATATCAATAATTCATTACTAAATACTAATTTTAATAAAACAGAGTTTAAGTGAAATTAATATACTTTTACGTTGTTCAAATATTTGCCATTTGCTTATGAGATAAAGTATTAAAGTGTAAAATATTCAAAACAATATTAATCCTAAAAATAAAGCCGTTGCAGTCCTTACAATTTAATACCCGATGCCATGCTTAAGGAAACTTTAAAAATTGAATGCGCAAACAATATGATTTATTAAATGAATGTTCGTGCAGAGAATCGTTCGTTAAAAGCAATAATTTAACTCGATTATGAAAGGTAATGTAGGTAAGCAATTAGAATGGAAAAATTGAAAAGATGACGTGGAAGCAAGTTAAATCATTTGAATTTCGTCATTAGACTCTCCCTTCATGCGGCTACAAGACGATGAGTTTTCGGTTTCGAAAAGAATAAAGAAGGAGGTGGGTGGAGGCATATGTGCATACGAATATGAGACAGAAAGTGATAACCGAAGTATCATGTTAGCGTGAAAGGGAGTCGAGTGATGCATAAAGAAAGGCGAGGGTGAATCCTGGAAGCCTCTTCCAGCCCTTCGGGCGCCTTCCACCCACGCACTTCCGGTCACACCCTCGTGTCGTCGACGTAGCAGAGTACGGCGTGGGGAAGGATGGAGCACATCGATGGTTAAGCGTCGCTTCCCTCGTCCACAGATCTCATCTTTAGGGTCGCCCTGCGGCTTACTCTACAATTAAAATAATTATCTTTGCACTTACCGCGTTCGAGGCGTTGATATCGACGCCCATGTCGAGGTACTCGAGTACTTTCTCGAGCTGCCCCGCCCTTGCGGCCCGTAGGAAAAATGTGCTCGAGTCTCCCTACAACCAAAAAATATCCTTTCGTTATTTTATTCCTGCGGCTCTCTTGACATTACAAACTATCAATATGAGATGTTATATTCTTATATTATATAGCATACTATTGTGTTTGATAAATTCTTATCCATTCAAAATAAAATATTTATCATCTTTATATATATATATACATATGTATATATATATATATGTATATATATATAATTCTATCATCCAAGAAATACTTATGAATTTTTAAATTGACTGATTTTAAAATTAATGAAACTTTGTATTATCCGTTGGAAAAAGTTTGCCCAAGAATTTAGCAATACTTACAGGTATGACGATAAAACTAAAGTTTATTTTCTGCCTTATCGCTTTATAGACGCGTTTGTATTTGATAAGAGCAAAGTCTATATTTAATCCATGTATTCGAGATCGTTACAATTGAATCCATTCATAAGTTTACGTTATCGTGCAGGTTTCTGAATACGTAACAGTTGTTATGCAATAAATTTACAGCTGATACTTCAAGTTCAACGTTGATCTTCCAATGATTTCAAGAAAGCCGAACGAGAATTTATTTATAACTCAACAAGTCTCATTTACTTCATATTCGGATCAATTTCAAAATCCAGTTTATTCATTGAGAATAATGAAAATAATATCTCGGAGCTATTATAGCGCCATGCAAGACTTGGAAACTTATTTTCCAAATGCGCATTACGCACATGCACGAATAAATATTACAAACTCATCGTTTCAATTGGTAATATTGAAGAAACTCAATCCGCAAACACATATAATAATTTTTAATGCTTAATACTATAAAATACGAATGATTTTATAAGAATGAAAATATTTTCCCGTACGTGCGATAAATTGAAATGGCATGTTATGCGGCAATTAAGAGATGCCAGAGAACCTATTTTTACTCTTATTAAAAAATTATTTGCTCTTATTAAAAAATTAAAAAAAACAGAATGTAATCATTTTGACAGCATGCTTGTTAAAATGTCACGTGACGTGCATATTTTGCATTCCAGATGTAGCAATAATGAAATTGTCGATCTCGACTATTGAGATATACAGCCAATTCGATCGAATCAAAGTGCCGATCATTTCGTGGATCCGTAATGATCCAGCCAGAGAGCACGACTCGGCTAACCTACATATTTTTGGCCTTTTTAACGTCACGTAGGACATTTCTCTAAATGTCGCACTGCTGCTCCCGGATCATCCGAAGGCATCTACAACGCGACCTTTACAAGCTTGCCGCAACACTTGCGCCAAGTGCAGTCTGCAGCTGCATTGATTGAAGAACTGCGCAGTCCGGTTTATTATCCGGCAAAGACATATGTGGGAGCTCACTTGCTCCCATTGTATATTTTTTTTTTGAAAACACCAATTTAAATATTCTTCGCTGGAGATTTCACTAGCTGCTCCTTTCCAATCCAATGCACTTTGAATGCCATCGCTTGACACAGACAATGCAATGTTAAAAGTGACTATTCTTCGCTTGCGCCTCTTCAAGATTTAATGCGAGCACTTTTTCTTTGATTTTTAAATGCAGATTATCGCCTCGCATATGTAAACGTACACATTTGAAAAGGGCAAAGATGATTATTTTCTCGTTCGTTGTATTCGGTATTTTGCTGCGCCAGTAGGAGAAAGCCCAACTCGGACACTGAATCGAGGGCTTACGTCCCTTTGCATTTCCCCATCATCGTCTTTAACAGCCCAATAAAATACTCTCAACTTTTTACAGTTGGCCTTTCGCAGGAAGTCAATAAAAATTATTATATCGAGAGCATTTGCCAAAAATAGCAGCCATAGCCTTTGCCATGTCGCCGATACCACTTCGAGTACCTTTAGCGCACACTATGTAGGTACAATACGTAGGTGCAATTAACGCGTGTTGTATCAACAATCGCACAGTGATTGCAAACTTCCTTACAATTTCATTCGCACATGCTCAAAGTATCCCCTGTAAGTCATACTTTACTTATAAATTGACCGAACCTCAGGCGTTATCTAATTAAAGCCATTAGTTGATTAAGACATCGATTAGAAAGGGATTCGAGTCACTTTGACATTCTATCATAGACCAAATTTATTGTCCTTGGGGACCTATAAAAATCCAGAGCATATTGAACCAGCTAAGAATGCCTGAAAATCTTGCACGCCAATTCAGCGCAAAGTTCGCAATTTCCACGGGGCATAGACGGCAAGTACTCGATCAAGTTGGGGATTTCACGACGTTGTGGATGCCTTCGACCAGGCAGACAGGCATCCTTATAAATAGTGCCACGCTCATCGAGTCTATTGTACATCCCCTGGAAATAAAGGACTCGTGTGGACGGAGCCAATACTTTAAGCCTCTTTAGGCGGGGCTCGAGCGAGCTCTTGTCTCTTCCCTCTCTTGTGGCTCGGCGGATTGATTTTTCTTTGAAAGTCCCTCGCTCGTCTGCTCCTTCCTCCGGCAGAGCTTTCATTGTGCTGGGCTCCTGCGCACATGGGGACAAGTGACAATCGTGGCGAGTCATGCAAATCTAGGTACCTCACCCGAATGCACGAGCTTGAATTACACGCCTCGTTGGTGGGACTCTTACCTGCTCACTGCGCAACTCGCTCTGAATTTTTCGACCAATTCATTTAATTAATGTTCGAGGGATTGGAGTTGAGCTGGTGGCGAGCGGAGATCGAGTCCGCTAAATTACACAAATTGTTCAACTAGCCGAGGAGGTCGGCCTAACTCTTTATATGCTTAATGATAATGGGGAAAGGGTTGGCTCCCCATTAAATGCCAAGTAAAACTGTAATGCAGTTTGTGGATTAAGATGGCGGTGGGCTGTTGAATTATTAATGTCTTTCCGACTGCTTAAATCAAGTTCAATGTGTCGTCGTGTGTAATGCATATTTATTCGGCGCGCTTATTGCATTGTTACAATGCGATTGATTCTCCTTCCATATAAATCTTTATTTGTACTTATACTAATTGAGCACACAAAGGCGGCTGCATTTGTTTTAGTTCTCGTTGATATTCACAGGCTGGGAAAGCAGTGCAATATCAATTTTAAAAATAAATGCAATAAATCGGTATTGGCGTTCGTCAGAGTAATGCGACAATTTTATTTCGCTTAAGATTAGATGCTTTTAACGCAAGTGAATCCAATCTTAATTGACTATAATTTTATTAATATTTTATTGCATATGATAAATATTTTATTGCAAATGATTCTTAGTTGTCATTGAAAAATGTTGTTGTGCCGTGTACAGGATAATTACAAGCTTGTAATTACAAACAATAAATTGTGATTATAAAAGCATGTGTAATGATAAAAGCTTTAATGCATTATCGGACATTACGATAGCGACGCTTAGAATCTCTCATCTCTTTTTTCTTCTGCTGTTTTTATAAAGATAATCAGAAGTAAAAGGAAAAGAGAGAGAAGAGAGAAAAGTTTGTTTAGTCTTTATCGGGAAGAGATATGGATACGATTTTTAATGTTAAATTGAATTTTTGTATTATATATATTTTTGGAACTGAATTTATTTTGCAAAAAGGTGACGCAGGACAGTACAGATAAACCTGTTTATTTAAATATATACGAGAGCCGTTGATTCGTAAAATTACAAATTTTAAGCATATGTCTACTCTTAAACATACTATTGAGTTTTTTTACAAATCAACAAACAAAGCATCGACTGATTTATTAACGAAGAACAATATGCAGAATAGCATCGAAACACTAATCTCCGTAATGGCAACTGCACAAAACCACAGCACATATTCTCTCTACTAATGAAATAAGTTGCGGAGCCAGTGTCATCGTTGTTTGCAAGCGCAAGTATCATTTTGCCGTGGTTGGCTGGCGAGCGATAAGGTCGAAATAAGAGAATCCATCGCGCCGCAGGAAAATCGAATCTATATTTGCACGCACGTACGAGGGCGTAGGTACATAAGATTATGAGTGGGGGGAGTGGGGTGAAGGAGGCGGAAGCCAGAGCCCCGGTGCGTAACCACGTAAGCTCGGCCTCGTGCAATCGATATTGCGAGAAAGGACGGGGTCCTGAGCGCGAAAGGATGTCCTGTCCGGCATCCTGCATTCCCCACACGTGCGCCCGCCCGACCAAATTAACGCCACGAAAATAGGCGGACGCTGCCCCCCCCCCCAGTCATCCTTCGATATGCTCGTTTTACCGGGGCTCCCCGCTGTTGTTCCATTCGTTCCTTTAAAATGCGTATTTTGAATACTGCCTGGCACGCTTTGAAGCGCACTTTTTTCTGGACTTGAATTCAAGGCGTTCGGCCGCCCTACTGACATTAGGGAGAAACTTTCGACTCGGCTTACCGTTCGCTCCCTCTCGCACATTCAGCTATAAATATCAGTTGGAAATCGTATGAGATATCCTATGAAGCATCGCCAAATGGATGAAAATGTGCTTTGGCACTGGATGAGAAGGTGCTTTGTGGGCTATTGGGCGAAATTTGAAAAAAAATACGTAGCCTTACTCTTCTTTCGATATTCTGCACTTAATGCTCAGCTACGTGGCAATTAAACTTTTATGCTTTTAGTAAGAATTCAGGTGGACGATAAATATCCAGTGTAAAGTGGCTACGTAAGTTAATTTTACCGAACCCCTGCGAAGAAGATGAGGGCGTGCAAAATATTAACGCCTGATGATTATAATAATAGAGCAACAGAAAGAATGAATTTGAATTCTTGTGGTGGTTTGCAAAATTCTTCTGGAGAAAATGCGCTCATCTTTTTCGTTGTTTTTCACATATTTTTGTGTCAGCGAGAAGAGACACGATAAACTAATTAAGGACAATAAAGTACGTCATCGTGCAGGAATGTCATCCTAAAAATTACGTAATCTCGCGTGTGTACGAGGCCGGCTAATGTGCATGTACTCGCATGCATTTAAATGTCCAGATTTAAAGCCGCCGCAGCCGCCGTTGCAGCCGTGATATTTAAATCTCTGACGTGCCGAGAGGGAGAGAGAGAGAACTTTGTGATTCTTCACGCGTGGCTATTTTCGTTACACTCTCGTCAATTGTCTACTTCGATACTCGGCTTAACACGCGGAATATTGGCCAACGCCCAGGCCTAACACTTTACCTTTTTCAAAAAGAATGCTCGAGCTCAGCTTTTTCCCGCTAGACACACATTAATACAAGTCCATTTTGTGTAACTACGAGGGAAGAAAAATTTGTAAGCGGCCAATGCGGTCGATACATACTGCTTACATGTAGGCGAAGAATCTTAATGGAGTCATACCTTTGCCTTTGATAATAACATTGACGTATGAATTACATTAGAAATGACCGACAATAATTGAAAAAAAAAAACAAAAACAAACAAACTCCTCCTCGGAATCTCTCATCCCTCAAAGTGATTCATAGGCTATTTTAAATCGTACAAATAAATTTCCGCGCTTTAAATGCTTCTCATTTCATAAAGTGCAATATTTTCTGTCGTCAAAATGGTTTGTTTATCCATTATACGATAACGCGAAATCAACAAAGTCTTTTCATTTTGTGTTATTTCAAACATAAGATTGTCTTGTATCACCAATTACCAATGGAGTGACGAAGGTAATTAGCAATATCGCTGTGCTTTTTATTCATAATACAACACACGCGATAATATTGGCTTTGCATATTATTCCCGTCGCTAACTAAAAGCATTAGCGTGACTATTAGACGATAAAGACGAATGAATAATAAATTGAAATTCTAAACTGAAATTATGACATTCTTCCAAATCAATAAGAATGAATTTGTCGGGTGAATTTATCGCGCGGATAAGCTATTCCCGAGAATTATCTCTCGCAGTCGCGGCCGAGGCCTAAACAAACAGTGAAACCTCGCGGCGATGCGCGCCGAGCCGTAGATTACAAGAGTCACTCAAATTTATACCACAAAATCTCGCAATTTTAATAAGAGCCGCGTGTCCAGATAATGCAGAATGCCTCCTCTATCGGGCTGCGTAGCAAAGAAAAAAAAAGTGCTCCTTCGTCGCTAAAAGCAATTGGCCGAGGGAACGAGTTTTCCCGGCATTTGGCAGAGTTTATTTAAAAGCGGAGCGGCACCGTCAGACAGAGAGAGAGAGAGAGAGAGAGCGGCCGCTGAGGGCCACGCAAAGAGGGAACTGCTATCTTAGAGTGCATCGAAAGAGTGCAATGGCCTTTAGTCACGTCGATCTTTGAGGGCCCACTCCATTCAGCCCTCGAGAGTGTGTCTGTTTGCTCGTGTGGCACCTCAAAGAGCCTCTTCTTCCACGCTCGAGGCCAGCTCCTGAATAATTCGGGGACACTTTGATAGACTTTTCCACGAGGCGGAGCCTTTCAATCATTATATTTATGCAGGAAAAAGCGCGGCCCGAGCTTACGAGCTCGCGAGCATTCACTCACGTACGCCGAGACCGGAAGGGTTTACTTACTAAGGATGACGCAAGCGATGACGAGGAGCACTTGATCGGAGTCTAAACGGACTCGGACTGCGTAACAGGCAGTTAACGAATAAGCCTAACTGTTTCTCCACGGCTCGATCTACGTGTTTAGCATTGGGTTCTTCCTCGCCGGGGAAAGGAGAAGAAAGGTGGTGGTGGCTCTCGTTCCATTTTTCCACGACTATCGGCAGCTTTTGATTTTGGCTCCACGCTCCACGACTTTTAAAAGATCCCCTCGTTACGATGATTTCAGGCCTCGTGCGCTACCCCCCTCCCTCCCCTCTCTCCCTCCTCCCTCTCTCACCCTCTACGCTCTACGCTCTCTCCCTCTACGCTCTACGCTCTAGGCTCTACGCATCCCACTTGCATCATTGTTCAGTTTATGTTTTCTGGCAGCGATTATCCCTACATTCGGATCGGCCGTCAATTTTACTGTTTTGTTAATGCGGCACGTCGTTTCATTCCTGGGTTTTTTTGCGCGCATGTGCCTGCACTGTATATGTTATAGGTGGCTTCTTCGTTTCCTTCGCGACCTATATTTCAACGCAACTCAAACTTAATTACCAGCTTATATTTATTCTCATAATTCATCGTGTAATTACAAGTAGATGTAGATTGCGACGACTGTAAATCACATTTCCAAATTGAGCAATCTGATAAACCTTACAGCCAAGTAAACACAATCTCTTTTGCTTTCGTTTCGCCACTTTTACAGAAAGTTTAATTAATTTTGCTAAAATTCACAATATCGTGATTTTACGAACATTTTCATTACAAGATATTTCCACTTCATTTTGAGCTTCAAATGTGCATTTAAAAATTCATTCTATATTTATACGTACCCATTTAAAATCAATAATTCGTTATATTACTTTAAAAGCATAATACTACATCACTCTCTCATAATTAAAAGTTATTTACATTTAAAGATACTTCTTGACATTAATTTAAATGCATGGATATGCTTGAGCTTGGCAGTAGTGGTAGTAGTTTAGTACTGCAATTGGAAAATTAATGCTGATGTTACAGATAATGAGAAAGAGAGAGAGAGAAAATTGTTGTAACAATAGGCAGAAATCAATACTTTCCAATTACGCTCGTTGATTTAGGAATGAAATATCAAGGCCAATCACGAGAATAAACTCGCAATAAGTTAAACGAGTCGGATGACATGGGCATTTAAAAAAAAGATCCTTTTTATTGAGAAGTCAATCGCGCTGACAAGTGTAGCATTTAGGTGAACATGTCCTTTCGGGCAGCGAAATCATTAGTTCACACTCGTGAAACACAAGTGGCCCGTTGCCAAACCTAATGAGATATAAGACTCGCAGTTTATTCAAATAGTTTGCTCGGCCATTGATTGAATACAAAGATCTTTCGAGAATAGCCAAATAAATGTTATTGATTTCTTTTTTTTCTCGCAATCCCACATTCGAGCGAATATTCATTCTACGCTGTGCGTGCGAGAGTCGCCGCTCGATTCTGTAGTGTAAGAGACGATGTGAGGGGGGAAGGGGGGCGGAGGAGGAATGAGTAATTTTAGTTGTATATGTTATGAAAATATTTCTAGAAGACGTGCGCGTTAGTAAAGAAGTTATTATCTTTCAAAGTATTGTTAAGTAATTAAATATTATTTAGTGTACCGAGATCTGAGAAATTTGTTGAATATGCAGTGGAGTGCATTTAGAAGAGAGTTTATACCAATTAGAATTACAAATTAAAGAATATAAAAAGTTTCGAACAAAATTTTCTTTTCTTTTTTCTTTTGAAATTTAATTTTCAAAGTAACGTAAACAACGAAGAACAATGTAAGAAATGTAAATAAGATAAAGTTCCTTTACTCGGTTTTTTCTCTTTCGTTTTTTTGTTTTTTCGTGAAACTGAGTAGAAAATAGCAATTCACAAATATTCAAAGCACAACAAACTTGCAAAGATTTATCTTCATTCCGTGATTTCGAGCCAAATTTGTCTTCGGTACTCATTCATGCCTGACTAAAATTAACTTTGTAATCTGAAATACTTTAAAATATCTTTTTCCGTAATAGATTATCGTTTTGGCAATAACCTACAATTATCTACGGCTAATTTTTCTAAATATGCAAACACACAAATTAACGAGCGATATTCATTCAGCGCAGGAAATCATAAAAATTACTGTCCCTACTCCTTTCCAATAGTATTTCGGTCAAATTCCTCGAACAAGTAATACGCAACATTTCATAAACGCTCAGATTTCACAGATTTTAATTTTCGCATGTTTATGACGTACACTCGCAAAGTCGGTCAAGGCCGAAATGGCAAGGAATCTTTAATCGCGATTACGTCCCGCAATGTAATCGCATTCGGATAGCTTGGCATTTGGTAATATTTCGCCGGTAACGACTTTTTTCACAATGAGAATTTTTATTCGCGTGCGCACTGGCATCGCCCGGGTTATTAGCGAGACGGCCCCATCGGATTATCGTTGCAATACTTCCCCATAATTTCGATGCCGACATAAATCACTTTTTACAGCGTCGAGACACGTTGCACGTGCAGTTTTTCGAATTTCGTATCGATTGTAAATGCCTAATAAAGTAGTATACGTCCACGTATCCGGTACATGTGCTTGTTGTTGCTCGATCGCGCAGTTACGTATAAGTAAGAAGAAGGAAAAGCAGAAATTGAGGATAAATTGAAGTAGCGGGTAAGAGAGCGAAGGACGTATAATTTGAATTAACAAGTTAGCCCTTGAAAAATAGCCGTCAACATACGGCAGGCCGAAGTGATTACATGGAACGTTTGCTCTCAGGCGATAAAAATGTCATGACCAAATCGAGCTGATGTATTCTGATAAAATTGGTAAATACACACATAATTGTACAAAGAACTCAAATTATACTCAGTAAAATAGTCCACGAACAATTCTATTCCAGTTTTTATCGAACATTCTGGGTTATCACACACCCAATGTAAATTGGAGTAAGAAATGGAAGGAAATAATAGGAGGAATAATAGCAAGAACTAGTGCGCTTGGAAATGATTTTTTGATACGAAAAAATAAAAACATCTTGATTATTAAAGTTATCCATTATAGTGTTGAAACATAGTATATTCAAGCATAACAAACTCCTTTCAACGACATAGTTTAACTATTATTATATAATATTTTAAATCCGAAATAGACTATTTCATTTGAGCTAATTCGTAGTTTCACGAGGAATATTAATTAACATCACACTCATTATAAATCATTACTATCTTATTTAAATACCTACATGTTCATGTATTTCGATTTTAATCGATTAAAATGCTAAAGATAATTTTAGTTTTTACCATATTTTCCTGATGAAATTTCTATTATTCTTTATCAAATTTTAATCGGACAATTTCAGTTTGTATAAAAAGTATCGAATATTAAAATAATTCTTTTATTGAATATTATCGCAACATATTTAAAATGAGATAAACACAATTTCTTTCTTGTAAAAGAACTATTTTATACTAAATGAAATTTTATTAGATTTTATGTTTAATTATTCGCATAATTTCTTTATCTTATCCATTAGCTCTATTAGCAAATACAAATCATTTATTAGCTAAACGGTGGCCATTCGCTATATAATTTCCACAAAGCTTTCATTAATTTAAAATAATTTTTCATTTCTTCGTTATATTTAGCAATACAAAACACTTTTTCTAATGAATTATTATCTATTAAAGATTTCATTGAGGACTTCAATAATCTTTTTAAAATGGTTGCCAACTCAATTATTAATAGAATAGCCAAAGCTCATTTGATTAATAGAGATCTAATAAAACGTATTATTTGCTTTCAACTTTATTCAATCATCAACCCAAAATATAAAATCATATCTCTTTTCTTTTAAATAAGTGTGAATATATATATATATATATATATATATATATATATATGTGTGTGTGTGTGTGTATATAAATATTAAATTATTATTACAAATGTCAATTTATTTCGCATATTGAATGGGTTTGGCAGCTCTTAGAATTCTATTAAATTTCCTCTAACAATTTTATTATAGCGAATCATAACTTAATATAATAAGATTGAATTCGGCTTTCAGCCATAGAAATTGTTTCCTTAATGGCATCGAATTACATTATCTTATATTCTCAGGAGCTTACAATACGAGCTCAACTCACATTATAATAGACCAGCTTACGATATTTAGAGAAGCAAAAGGGGAATAAGTGTCAAAATGTAATGAAGGGCTCCAGCAATCGTCTCGTACGTACGTTTTTTTATTCGACGACTTACTACTTACTACGTTACAAAGTATCACTTCCTTTCTGATTAAAGTTGACACGGCTCGCTTATTGTCCCGATGAATCAAAATGGATATATCGCACGTTTTACAATGCTAATGGCTCCTTCAAGCAGCCATGAAAATTGATTCCCAAATTAAAAGGTGGATAATGTAATGAGAAAACGTTAACCCTCACTTTTGGAAACCAATGCATTTAAAACCTAAAGCCCACAAATCAAGTTTATTGCATTAATATGAGCAAATTAAATTCCTTAAGGTTAAAAATAAAATAACGCGATTCCCAAATTACACGTATCCGTTAGCACCCACGTAATCTCTTGGTGTTATTAAAGATTTTTAAAATACCAAACTACATTTCAAATAATCATCCTATTCGCGTGGTTTCGAAAATCTTTGTCTACATTTACTGAAATTGCAGAGTCAATCGATTGCTCCAAAATGATTCACAAGACCAAATAGTAATAATATTCAACGATTATTTGATCACCAGATTTACGTAAATTGTTGACCCACATAGCCAGATAAAATAAAAGACATTTGCCACCAAGAATCTCGAGCTTAGAAAATGGCGGACATTAAATGGTGCACATTAGTAAAATCATCGCTTATACCGAATTTGCAAAGGTAAAAAATATGCTATTTCTTTCTTTCTACCTTTTTATTCTAACGTTCTACCATGTAAGACGAATTGCAATGTGAGGAAGGGCCGTAAAGGATTTGTCGGGAGGCGCGTAATTTTTAGCGAGAGCACGGTAGTATTCCCTGAACGGTTCTCAAGCGTATAAATCCGCGCACCAAGCGCATTGAAAGCGACACGGTGGCTCTTCATTGTGTATGTATGTCACAAATAGCAAGTGGCTGTGGGTGCGATTCATTTTACTTTTTGAAACGCGCAATCAAAGCGCTTGGCTCGTCGCAAGTAAGCCTCGTGGACGTTGTTGAAGAAGCACGGTGGCGGGAGGAGGAGGCTTTTGTGGTTAACAATTTGTATGGGCGCAATCGGCCAAGTGAAAAGAAGAGTCGACTCGCGCAGTCAACAAGTGAAAAGGGTAAGCTCGAGTCTTCCATTGAAAATAGTCTAGAAAATTGCCTCGCGCTTCTCTCGGCCGGCAATCTAACTATAGCAGCCGGTCTAACTATAGTTGTTCCGCGAACGGGTTAGGGCTCCGTCCCGAGGGAGCGCGTCGAGTGCAAAGCGCCGTCGCGATCTCACTACCTGGGGCATTATTAATCGGAATCGCGTCCCGATAGGAGCCGCAGCAGCAGCAGCAGCAGCGACGGTCGCCGCTTCGTCGCTGTCGCGAAAAAGAAAAGGTGCCCGCTACTCCCCTGCGCGGAGCAGCTTCTTGTCCCTTCTTCCAGCCTTGGCGCTCTCTCTCTCTCTCGCTCTACCCGCACGACTCTGCCCAATGCGCGCGTGCCCGTGCGCGCGTGTGTGCGCGCGAGAGAGAGTCGGGCGAGAGAGAGTCGGGCGCGAGAGAGAGATGGGCGAGAGAGGGGCGAGAGAGGGACCGTCGGCGCGATGCTCGTCGTCGGGTTCGTTGACTGGTGCAGCGGAGGAGGTGGAGGAGGAGGAGGAAGAGAAATGGAGAAGAAGAAGAAGAGGCGGGCGAGGTCGCGAAGCGTGACCAAGAGACCCGCGCCACGTACTGTCGGTTCGACGAAGGATAGCGTGGGTGGACGAGGAGTCGACTGGGCCGATCGGACGTTGCTGCTCTTGACCCAATGGGACCGCTCGAGGCGCCCGAGCCCATCCCGACTGTCCCTCGGACTCGCGAGCATCCATTCATGGGGCATTCAGGATACCGCGAGGATAACTCCTGTCGTAGGTAGTGTGGGTACGAGGAGCGAGCCTGAGGTGGGCAGGACGTCGTTCCACGCAAAAAAGGAGAATGGCAGCTTCATTTTTATAATGTATGCGCATTGTTATTAATATTATGATCATGGTCGTGAAGAACAATGGGAATCTCTCTTGCGAGGCAAATTTATTGCGGGCTTGATGCTCCATGTCTGTTCCGAATTCCCTTCCTCCCTTGCTATATAATTACTTTTATTCGCTCGTCCCGCTAATTGCCGCGGTTATCACGGCCTCTCGCCTTATTAATTTACTCGGAACATTTATAAAAGTAATGAAAGACTTTGTCTTTGCGTTCTATTTAGTTTCTTCGCTCGTTTCTTGCTCGTTTGTGAAATCCTTGCAGCATGGACTGCACTCTTGACATTTCGCGACTCGTTCGCGAGGAATATAACCCCAAAACAATTGTAGCTTGTAATTTTTCTTCCTCCACTACTACTCTCTCAATTAAGGGCAATTCGATTCGCACGAGAACGCGACGAAATGGTTTACCAGAAAATCGTAATGACCAGGTTACCTCCACCAGTCCACCAAGTCACAGAGGACGACGACTTTCCTATTAAGAATTCAGGCCTCTTAATCTTCCTATCGTCAGCACGCGACTTCGCCACGGATTTACACTTGTGCTGAGATAATTATTCCGAATGAAGGTTCGGAGAAGTGCGTGTGGAGTAGCGAGCGAGTCTCCAGTGTCTCTCGAAATCGCATGCGCGCCAGCAAATTTACCGCTCCTTTCTAGTGCGCTAGAGCGTTGACCTGCTCAAGAGACAAGTGCATTATGGAGTGGCACAATGGCCAGGCAGCTAATGCTCTTTTGTCATATTCGGCACATCGAGATAGCTGTGAAGGCAGTGGCGAAAGCATTGGAGTGGTTAGTTAGTTAGTTGGTGAGGAGGAGGAGAGTTGGAAGAAATAAGCTGGAGGAATAGATCACTGGGCACAGCAAGTAGGCCTCTTCGTTGCCTCTCGTTGCCTTATCATTGTCGCGCAAGTCCGTGGTTTAAGCGTCGATTGTGGGAAAGAAGAAGAGCTGCTCCCATAATTACTATATCTTACTACAAGACAATATTTGCGAGTGATGCGAAAATTGAAGCAGCAGCAGCAGCAGCAGCTTACGAAGTCTGAAATTAAGTAACGGTCCCGTACTCTTGAAATTGCCTGGCCCTCCCGGTGTTTAACTCGGCTCATTTGCCAAGCCTTTGTGCGAATGAATATCCGATGCGTGAAATGGCTTTTAAGGAGCAGGCACTCTTTACAAAATGCCGCTTCCTTCTAGCTTTTATTCGTGGCCCTATAAACGACAGATAGGCAAAGCTGCTTTTCGTTTAATAGCGACATTGGCAGTGCTCTCGATTCCTCGGGCTTTTAAGACGAGGATTTATGGTTAGGCATAATGTTGCGCAAAATTGCGACGCATCCATTTGGCGAAACCATTGAGCGCTGCGTGAAATGAGCGCCTGTAATAAGCGAGGGCTAATCGAGCTGGCCGATGAAATTGAAACGTGCATTAAATAAAATGCGCAATCGGACTCTCGGCTCGGATTCGGAAGCACTCGATAATAAGCGCACGGCCGCTAACGCTGACTTGACCCGCGACGTGGAATTTTTTCCCCATTAAAGTCCCGGTATAAAAAAGAAAAGGGAAGAAAGGGAAGAGGAGGAGAGACGGAAAGAGCTCTCTTCTCCTTGGCGATTCTTATCGCCAGCCAACGTACGAGCTCGATTCCAATGCCCGACGAACTGCCGATGGATCATTAGCGCGCTCTCTCTCTCTCCGCTCTCCGCGCGCTCGCACGCACGCACGCACGAAGCACGAGGACGCACGTTTATCCAATTATGCGTACGAGATACTCGTTTCTCCGCACGACTCGGTGATGAATTAAGCCACTGGCTGCCACTTGATAACGCCGAGGGAGCCACTCCGTATTTCAATCGTCGGCGTATTTCATTTTAATAAGTCGGTCAGCTTCCTCTTAAGCCTCCTCGCGCGGGGCAACCACGATGACGCTGCCGGAGCGTAGACATATTGGACGTATTGTCTGTTCCACTCACTTTTCCTACAGTATTTTCTTGTGCATTGTACCGCATGCCGAGTCTGCTCGATCCTCCTCCTCTCGATCATTGGGAGTGAGGAATTCTTCGATGAAATGATTGGATAGTTCCAATTGGTTTTGGATAAAAGCCATTGGTTGGCTTGGGCAGTGGTGTTGTAACTGCATGTGTCAATAAGCAATGCTCGTGAGTCCTACAGGGATAGACTTGCGGATATATAAAGGCCAATAGCAATTCAGCTAATGCCTCGGTAGCTGATAAATATTATCGCATTCTTACTGTTAATGTGAATATCTTCGCGGTACTTGGGCATGAGATTTTTAAGTAAGTTTCTCAATGAAGAATCGATCGATTAGAAATATTTATAATATAATGTTCATTGACATCTGATGTATTTGTTTCGTATGTCCGCACTCGTCTCGAGGATGCTTTTCACCATCATTGCCCAAAGAAACATCAAAAGATTGTATTAAATCTCGGGAAAAGATTATTAAAAATTAAGCAGGTGCTTGTTTAAATTTATTGCGCTCTTTCTCTTTTCGTACCTAGAGGGAGTCCTAAATTTATACATAAGCACAAGTACATTGCATTGAAAACCTTATGAATTATTGGAGGCGGTCCAGTGCTGCTAAAGCAATGCGTATTTTTTGAAAAAAAAGTTGTAATGTTTAGGTTGCAAAACAAATGGCACATTACGTCAGAAATCTTTATCATCCACAATTTAATATTAAAATATTTACAATCTAGGATCGAATCTAAATATAATATACGCTTGCTCCGATAATAATTTCGATCATTATAGAGAGCGAGAAAATAGAACGAAATGATTTTGATATTAAGCATGAATCACAGATAAATAATAAGTAAATAAATAATTAAACGAGCGAAAATAAAGCACCGAAAACATTCGACCCTTATCAATTTATAACGGCATTCCTATGCATTACATTTCGTCCGGAGCCAGTAAGCTACAATAAATGTAAATAAAGCGTATATAATCAATTCGTATTGCATTCAATGAAGCATTAAGTATATAGACATACAAGTCCCATTACCATATTCATAATATTCATTCAATTGTCGTAAGCGACTAGACGCAACAGCGCTAAATAAGTGAGCTCGCTCGCAACAAGAGCATCTCGACGATTTATAGTTGAATCGAGCATCTCTCGCTGGATAAAACGCGGTGAACTAACGGTACACTGATTTCACGTCCGCGTCAGCGAAATCGCGTTTAATACCTCGGCGAGCCTCTCCACTCTCAATTTATCACAATAAGTCAAGTAAAGCGATAATTCAGCTGGAGGATGGGGCGGCGGCGGGAGGGGCGGGAGGGGGAATATCGCGGGGACCTCGGCAGTGCCATTTTCGGGAGGCGAATCGCCACTTGATTTTTCAGCGAAGGCCGGTGAAAGGCGAGTCTAGTTCACGGCCAAATTGGCTCGTCGCCGCCGAATACGACGAGCCGGGGGAACCCTGACCGCTCCGGTGCTTTTATCCGCATTGGTTCCACGGGACATTGAATGCAACGTTGTCCGCTGTTCGCTCGCCCTTCCCTTACGCCAACACAGCCACCCAGCAACCGCTGACCTTACCCATTACTATTATATAACAGTTATATTATATTATATAATATAGGGGTTAATGAGGATGAGACGGGGCCGATGGAGTTAATGGGAAAGTACAATAAAAAGTTTGGCAAGTCGAATTGAGAAAAGTGAAGGCCGAGTCGTGTAGATAATGCACAGGACTCCTCGCAGTCCAAATGAATATTCTTTATTTTTATCGCTTTGCGCGGCATAAAAGGATTATATATCGAGTCGATATGAACATTTACGACTATCCAAATAAACGAAGAAAGCCATAAAGAACAAAGAGCATCGAATGCTAAAAAATAATACGAGATTTTATATTATTAGAAGTTGATTGGTAAACAAGCGAATAAAAAACTACTTCTAGGCGGAGTTTTTTGTGCGATAATTTTGAATGTCACGCCATTCGTCGAGAATAAAAATCTCCGACTCCAGTAATCAATGATTTGGCAATTTTCTTGCTTTCGAGAAATTATTAATATTTATGTGCGAATAAATTTATATAGAACTGACACGTTATTAAGTCAATGGCATGTGCATAAATTGAATTTAAAAGGGTTTTTTTTATGGCAATCGTGACCTCGTATTTAAATAATATATACATGTAGACGTTTATTATTTGATTGCACTATTGATTACAAAAATTTCTCACTAACAATTCGTTATACGATAGCAACAATTATTACATTAGATTTTTCCAAAGATATGCATTATTGATTTAGGATTGCCAAGATTATAACACACATACAATTAAATCTTATTATTGCACTTTACCGCACTGATTATGTCATTTTACTGCATCCGTGTCGCATTGCAGGAAATCCTGTTATCACGCGTAAGTGTGACTGTGTATACGTGCATATGCAGATGTACGTACGCAAACGCGAGCGCGCACGCACGCGCACGCACGCGCACGCATATACGCACACCATAAAATCTCATGTTGTCTAAGAATGTTAATCTTATTATATTATCGAGGCATTTTGCAAATGATGAATCGCCGCTACCTGGATGATATTATCAATTTCAAGAATATCGATTTTATAAGTAATTTTGTTGATGAGAAATTCTCAGTTCATATTACTATAAATATAAGCACGCTCTTTGCTATTTCTAAAAAAATCATTGCGACTAATCACTTAGATAAAATAATCTTCAATTCCAGATTTTAATTGATGATTTAAATTTTTTGATATATTCGTAAACTAAAAAAAAAAATTCTTAATCATCGGAAGGAATTTTAATAATCCGTTAAATTAATTAGCATGAAATAGTCCTAATGAACGAAGAAGTTGATTAAATAGAAATGTATTTAGAGCCTCTAATTAATTATATTCATTCGTCGGCCATTGCTATATTTAATAAAAATACCGTAAACACTTGAAATTATATTAATTAACTTAAGAATTGAGTAACGAATAAGAACGAAAAATAAATCTTTGTTTGCATAAGCTCCAAACAGTACTGTTAATTATGCTCGAATTTTATGTTCAATGATATTGAAATAGTTGTTCTAGGTGGCAATTTTTTCATTTAACTCGAGTGGTTTAGATTCCCTGACATTACTGTAAAATAGATATGAGTGTGGCTAATGATGTTACATTACACACATACGGTATAACAAGAAAAATAGCTTATATGTATTCGTGTGAATACAAGGAGGAAAAAATAAGGATGACGCAAGCATTGCAATGGGAACTAGGATTCAATGTTTTATGTCGAAAAGAGATCGAAATAACATATGAACGCACAATCAGTGAATGCTAAATATAAATAAAGATAAATAAGGTTTTTTCGAAGCATATTTCAATAGCTAAATGGAAGCAAACTTTCAGCATATAATAATAATAATAATTGTAATAGCGTCCTCGAGGTATATAAATTTTATGAAGTTAAATGCAATGTCGAATTCTATATTGTAAATAGCATTACGAATTGACCTATAATGAATATTATTTTAATTAGCAAGTTATTGAAATATTTTTGGACATAATATTACAACAGGCTTACGATTTAAATAGCCTCAACGTTATAAAAGCTAGAAATACGCGTAAAATATTTATTATATCGTGCGCACATTCCCTTTACAATTCTTTGAAATGTACCGTATAATTTATGAAATTCAACTTGACATTTATATAATTAATGATTTTTTTTAATATCTTTGACTGAAATGATACGTACTGGAGGGTATTTTCAGTTGGAATGTAAATAAATTAAAAGCAGCTCATGATATTTGCGAAATATTTATGTGGGGCACATAACAATTAAAAGTGAAAGAAGAAAAAAGAAGGATAAACTCTAGCGTTAATGACACGTTATCAAATTCTTCATCCAGACGTGTCGCCTTATATACTTCATGCATTTCATGACCCAACAACATCGCAGCTGCGCTATTCCACGGAGATTTACAAGGCCAGGCTTTTTTAAATACAATTTATGCACATTACATTCCCGTGCAAAGTAACACCGATCCCGATGAAAAATCGAAAAATAATTCGAGCCTTAGTCACCTTAGGCACAGCATCGCTATGAATAGAAAAATAATATCATCCTACCAACCCCCCCTCCCTCCATCCCTCCTACCCCCTTCACCAAGCACAGCCCCCCTCCAATCGCTCGCGCGCGCACTCTCTCTCTCTTTGGCTAAACGCGTCCCGAAAATTGTCGCACGGCGACGATATCGGTAATGAAAAGCCAAGGCCGCGCTCGCGCTATTATTCCTCGTCACCTTACGTAAGGCCCCCACTGTGACGTCATGGCCGTCGGCTCTCTGCCCTCGTTATATCTCGTGAGTGCCCATATACGAGAGGTGCCCTCCCCCCGACCCCCCTGTACCCCACCAGCCCTAGACGCCGCCACGAGTGCTCTTGCCTCTCAACCCCATTACGTATCGGCAAATTTCACGTATTCGCTAATGCTCCTTCTTACTTCTCCTCACGGAGTTTTATTCGCGCAGCTGCGTCGCATCACGATAGTTGTACGCGAGCCTTTTTATCGCGGTATGACTCCTTTTCTTTCCTTTTGCATTGAGAGTCGCTTGCGCGAACACCACTTCGCTCAATGCCCGCATTTAGGTCCGTTGTTAATGTTCCCGGCGGTACTTTTTCAAGTGCCATTGCGCCCACAGCCCTTATAGACTGGTCTGAGTTTTTAAATGTTTGATAGTGTTGGGCGGGGGGGGGGGGAAGAGTGGCAAACGAAACAAATAAATGCTGGCAGGTTAAATTTATTGAAAAGAATAGGTTTTTAATTCGCCAGGATTGCTCGGCTATTGTGTCCTCATTAAAGGCATAGGAATACGGAAATGAGTTTATTGAGCGGGCGGCTGCCAGGGCAATTGATATCGGAAATATTTTATTACGTGTAATCGGTAATTAGTATGGTGGCCTTGCGTATTGGCATTATAATATTATTAAATAGAAATTGGACGTATTCTAGTTGGTCTGCTCGCAGCGTATGTTTTCCTTGGGTTTTCCTTTGATTACTTATAAAGTAGGAGCGCGCACGCACGCACGCGAACATGCACTAGTAATATTATTCGAGGCATTTACTTAAGTACTAATGAAATGGAAGTGTCATGATTGATGTAAGGGGATGAGCAGGAAGATCGTCCTTTTTTTGTCTCCTCGCTAACTAAGGACATGCATCCACTACAATGCATAATTTACCAATGAAATTGGATCATGGAAGTGAAATTATGGAAAATAGAATGCATAGCTGTGAATGGCAATTTCGCCTTAATCGCGAGAAAATGAGGCGAATATTGAATGGAGTTATTGACTTTAAATATTCTCATTTGAATAATATAATATTGACTGACATTTTTGTGGCGCGGATGAAAGAGGCGACAAATTTATCGGTTTTTGCGCCTAACTTTCGTGAATCAAATTTTTCTCAATGTTTGCGGAATGAAAATTAAAGAAATATTATTCTTTTAATGCCACTTGGATGATATATTCCAATATATTCCAATGTATAATGGTAATATGGCAATGAAAGCTGAGAGAAAACACTCTTTCTTTACTTAATCTTTGAACGTCGCAATGTCGAATGTCACCAAACAATGAAACAATAATAAGGTAGTAGACATTGGGAAATAATGAAACAATAAAATCATATAAGCCAGGTAAAGATGATAGTGATGTCTAGTTGGAATTTACCGATTTATGATACCCTTGGCAGAGCAGAGACAAGCGTCGGGAACGAAAACATTGATAAAAAAAAGAAAAAAGAAAAAAAAAAACGTTGACAAACTTCTCCACAGGCGGAATTATAAATAAATGTGACGTGTAAAAGTTACTGTTTGCCAGAAACGTTCTAATTGCCTTAAATAGGAAGTTCGTGACAAAAACAAATCAGTACATTTTATAAAGAGCAACTGATTATAAAGCCCATTATAAATATTATAAGGTGAAAAGACCTTTATTCGAAAAATCAAAATATTAAATTGGTCGAAGCAAAAAAAAAGTAAATAACCACTTTGCTTACAAGCTGAAAATATCTTCATCCTTAAAAAAAATAGTTCTCATGAAAATAACGCCGCACTCGTGTATTTACTATGCGAAAAATGTTTTCCATTGTTTTTGTTGAAAAAAGATGCGATACTTAATCGCAATCCTTACTTCGCGATTGTTTTTAAAAACACACGATAATTCAAGAAATTCAATATAAATTAGTTTAACAATGGGACTGTAAATAATGCCGTGTAAGAAAAGCAACCGCGACAGCAGCTTTTCGATAAAGCTTCTTAGAAGGATATTCAACACCTCAAGTGATAAAGGGCGATAAAATGCTGCGTCAATGAAAACATTCTAATTGACAAATAAGTGCAGCATACTATCGGTTATAAATTCATCAAAATTAACTCGCATAACTGATTTTAGAAATAAGCAGTGCCTCATTATGGCATCGAAATTACGCTCGTAATCCTACTATCGCGCATAGTCACATCCTTTTATCACAATAGTCCGTCTGCAAGTTTAGCCAACTGTTAATCATGCTTCGAGCATTAAAATCACGAGGAATACCGAATTACCGTAATAATCAAAGGCTTCAATTACATATCCGACTGTCACATATACACATTACGCGAAATCCTCTTGATCTTCGCTCTTCCATGCCGAACATTAAATTGTCATTTACGCTCGCGAATTGCTCTGTTAAGCCGCTTAACCTGCTCGACGTGAGCAATCGTCCAATAACATAATCGCGTCGATTTCGAAAATGATTATCGAGCGGCCGAAGGTGACTCGATTACGGCGATGCATTCGTAAAATTTCGTCGACGCTGAAAAAAAGTCGCTCTCCTCGGACAAAAAGCCAGATGACGCGTCCTTCACCCACATCCCGAGATACGGCACCGCAGAATCGATTGGGCATCGTCGTCGTGGCGCCTCATCCCCCCCCTCCACCTCCCCAAGCCCAACGAACCGCCGAGCCACTGTCCATTGGAGAGGCATTAGCAGAGGACCCGAGGCCCCACTGGAGTCTGTGCTCCAGCGATGACGCGAGGAGGAGGAGAAGCAGCCGACTATGTAAACAACGCGAATGAGTAATCAAATGAATAAGTTACTCGATCGTCAATTCAATTAGTGCCGAGAGGCATAAGCTCGTTCCCTCGCTCTGCCCCCTCCCCATTGCTTCCTTATTTTCTCATGGCTCTCTTCCACAAAAGCCTCCAATTACGCACTCCAATTTTCGCATTCCGCTTTATTCAATACTCGCTACGATTGCTCACCGAGTCTTACGCACACGCTCATTCATCGGCCACTATTATTGCTCCATTACACCGACCATTCCTTAAGAGGCCGCTCTTCCTATAAAGCGCATTTAGATGAGAGTGGATGCGTGGATAAGAGAGCCGATGTTCCATCTTCGATGCAACATGCTTAAGGAAGAGACATTAGTTGTAATGGAGTGGGTAGGCTCTCATCGCGCGACTTCAATTATTTATTTGTTGACCAGTCGGAGCACACGGCCCTATCAGCAACTAAATCTTCCTTTATTTATTTCATTGCGAAATCCAATAAAGCGACTGGCACCGTATGCTTATTAATTAGGTCGTTAAATGCTCGACAATTAATACAGATCGATGTGGGTTGCACCGGAGCCACCCAATGCCCTATTAAAAGCCTAATCCGTGAAACGCAGTCGAAGCGAAATCTCCAAGCTTCCACGATAAATCCTCCACCAAGCCAAAGCTCGGCAGAACGACGACAACAAGGGGATTGCGAGTGGAAAGTGGCGGTGCGAAATCGCCAGAGAATCCCAATTAATCCCCCGGCATTTCGATTGCAGCTCCAACGATTCCAGCCTCAACCGCCACCGCCACCTCGCCGACTTCATCCGCGATCGATGTCCGCCTCCCCGATGTGGCCTCCGTCTCTCCCGATGCTCACGCAGCGGCTCTCCGACATATAGGTTATCGGACGAGATCGAGGGTGAGGCGCGGCTCCCATCCGGGCGTATCTGGGCCAGGCGGGTCGATAGCTGCGCCGCGTCGACGCCTACGCCGTCTAGCCATCTCACGGCACCCCCACGTGTCCTCGCAAGCCCTTCTCTTCGACTGCCGCTCTCTCTCTCTCTCTCTGCTGCTGCAGCAGCAGCTTCATCGAAAATCGGCGAGCCGAGGGAGCCGAATTTTAGTGCTCGTGTGACGCCTCTGCTGGTGCGATGCGTTCCGGGCCGATAGCCGTGCGAGTCTCGGGGGGGGCCTCATCTTCTAGCCGGGGACTTGGCCGTTAGCGTGCCGCCGGTTATAAAAAATTCGTCGGTGGATATCGATCCTACCTTGCCGATAATAATCGCTAATTAACCTTAATTTCTCTTTCCATAATATACGTATTCGGACGAATCGCACATAAGCACGCCAATCGAATGAACAATTTCAGCATTTTATGCACACGATGATAGAGAGAGAGAGAGAGAGAGAGAGAGTAATGTAAATAAATGCAGACTAGTGTTAATAAAGGAAATTATACACTGGCGATGATGAATTCGTGTCTTAATATAATAACATGCTCGTATGCATGCCTATTTATTAGATATTCCATTGAAAAAGTATGATTATCTGCTGCACTTTGAGCAAATGTACACACTAGTTTGTACCAAGTGTGCTCTATACAAAGTTTATAACTCGGCAATTTACTAATAAAATTTATGACCTCTGACTAGAGTAAAAAATGCCTCTGTACATAAGTGCGCGCGCACACACTAATTTCATGTTTATCGGTATTTCATCGGTAGTAGGCAAACCCGATCTTTTTCAATTAAACTTTTTATTATTCGAACATCCGGGAAGTATAATTCAACTCCGAAAATGGATGATGTTATAGTGGCATTATTTTCACTATTTGAATTCTAAATTGAAATCTCATTAGCATATTGAGCTTACAAAATAATAATCACCTACAGCTCGTTTAGGTCCTCTTCATCTGCGCCTGATTATTGAAAATATCAAAATTTCGTCGTTACTTTTAATCGATTCATCTTGATTAATGACGCTCTCAAAGCATATATGCAAAGTGGCGTATAAGAATTACTCGTAAAAGTCATGTACGTTATAAGCGTTGGTGTATTTTAAACGATTCATTCAATAAATGATTATCTTCGTCGGGCATGAGGAAAGAAAAAACGCACGCGATAGCGAATGTAGAGACAATACTTGTCCAAATCTCATAACTACGCCAATAATCAGTGATGCTATGTAAGAGGGACGTCACGGTTTATTTGATGAAAAGCGCGAGCCGCGTAAATGAATAATATATCACCCATTTAAGATAAGACTGGTAAATCGCAATTCTCACGCAACAAGAGCTCGCGTTGAAAAGAGCTCGGATAAGCGTAATAACCAAATGAAAAACTCGTCACTGATACGTCGGGGAGGCGCGTTAACAACAAGTGTCGTCGGGAAGGGACTGCAATCGATCTCCAGCAGCGGACAAAAAGTACGATAAGGTTACAGGTATGACCTGACCTTCGACAGCCTCAAGGCTCTTCCTCTTTGTCCGGATGCTCGAGGGCGTGGTGCCTATAAGGCTATCGCAGTGGGGGGGAATTCAGCATGATCACTAGTTTGAATACAATTTAACAAATCCCACGCTGTGCGTTTAACGAGTCTCTAGCTCATGAGGTAAAGCTAACTTCGTGTCTCTGGCCACAGAGCTCTTCCTCTTGATTATTTATACCATGTGCGCGTTCCCATGCATTAGTAGTACCTTCGCCATGCGTCCGGAACAAGAATGTAGGAACTGGAGGCAAAGTACCGTATGTCGTTGCATCCAGAGTGCGACCAAACAGCGATGATTTTAGGTTAAAGTCGCAATCGAAACGAATAAAAAGGGGACTCTTAACGTACGAAAGCCGCTGTGTATTTTCGTAAGATGAGTCCTCGAGCGTGGCACACGATGTCTACGCTAGAGGATTCCATCTCTCTCTCTCTCTCTCTCTCTTGCCTTCTCTTTCATCCGGGTATATTTTTAACTGGCATCCGATGTGCGACGGGAGGCAGAAAATAGCGGCGGAAGAGTTCGGGTGTTACTTGCGCAACTGCGAGCGCATAATCGAGGGGAAAGACAGACGTTTTCCATGAGTCGCTTTTTATTTACCCTCGCAACGGTCCTCCCTTCCCTTTTTGCATCCGCGCTCGTGAGAAAAGTGCCTCTCCTCCGTTCTTACAGATATAAAGTCGAGGCTTGGACTATAAATTGAGAGCAGCATGCTGGGGATACACAAAAAGAGGATGGCCTTCGATATTACATGGGTACTGCAGCGCTGAATGTTGATCGTTGAATGTGAGATTTGCGGTGGACAATGCAGGCTGCTGTTTATTGAGCAGATTTTGGAAATTATTAGGTTTATCAAATAAGGAGATGGTGGGAGGAATGATTTTCTTAGGCCGCTCGTCCCAATCGGAGACCACCAAATAAAAACCAAATAAATGAGCCCGTTGACTTAATGCTGTTAATAATGTATGTAATGCTATAATATTGTACGACAATTTCAAACGACAAATTTCAATGAAATCACTCGCAATAGCAATTATTCGAGAGTAAATTTAAACGTTTTGAATAAGGGGCTAAGATTGAATTGCATGAAAGTATTCGTTTATTTATACTAATATTGCAATAAGACTAAGCTGTATGGCAAACGATATGGCCAGCAAATTAAATTTAATACTCAAGTTTCAACTCCACTGCATTTGACATCGTTTGGCGTGTAACATTTCAGGTAAAAGCTGTACTTATCGCGAATACAATTGATAGTATTTTAATACTTTCAAGATAAGCAATGCAATAATTGTTATTTAATATGAATTCGAAAATTATTTTTTATCATATCACGGAGATGATAAAAAAAATTTAAAACCTTATTTCGATGATGAAATAAGCAAATACGTAAAATATATATCATCCAATCTTTCGTAAAGTGTTATGAAAAGAAGGTAAGACATTAATGATTGTTGAAAATTAAAATTAAAATCAACACTATTCGGATAAATATTTTTTAAGAAATCTCAATTTGATTTTTTACTGAAAAGAATTAAAGAGATATTCCCTTGGAAAATACGCCTATTTAGAATAGACAAATCTATTATAAGCTACATTTTCATATTTAGTTTCCTCCATTTAATGCTAAATATATGGCAAACCGCTTCAAAAGAAGACTTTCCTTTCAAAAGTTAAGCATACTGTATCAAACGTAATAAATGATTATTATTCTTTTTTTTTTTCTTATTCACATCCTCTTGTACATTTAACTGAGACTCGAAGCGGTAAAAAGCATGTAATGCATCGTGAATAAAATTTATCTTAATTATATTTTATCCTTAATAGCATGGAGGCATCTTTACAACTCCAGATATGTTTCCTGGCACAAGAAGAAATCGTTATTAAAACAGAAAATTGAAATACATAACTAGAAACAGCATGCGTAGCACACTTTTCTTGAATGACTTTGGTTTACTTGAAGCATTTAATGGCTATTATCAATAATATTTTACGATAAGCGTTTGTATATATACAAAAATAACGAAATATCTAAGCATGCTTGGCAAATAAGAGAATATTTGTTAGTTCAAGTACATTGATAAAAACAAGACAATTTATGTTTCTATTTAATGATGAAAAGTAAATGTATTGTAAATTATTTAATTAAAAGTTTTCATACTTTTCAAAACAAAATTACCAATAAGCAAGATTCAGTCATTCCTTCATTGTATTTCTTCATTGTAAAAAGTAGGTTAACTTGGACAATGTTTTACTTTGTACATTCAATATTTGAGGTTTAATATCACAATTTTATATTAAATATTATTTTCAAAGCAATTTTTTTTCATCTTCTTCGTATAATTAATTGACCAAAGAGAGAGAGAGAAATATAAGGAAAATACGAATAAAACGATTTAACGGTACTATACTGACTATCAAATTTTTCGCGAGGAAATCTTCCTCTAATAAACTCAATTGACCCCGATTATAGTAACCCCCCTACTAACCCGGAATCTGAAATAATTTCATTTGATTATTTGCCCTACGAGTATCGAACGAATGTCGATGCTACGATATCTCACAGTCATTAAATCGAAATGGGATTGACCTAACAATTATCACTCTAAACCCTCGTCCAGCCAAACTTTGCCAGCAATCTACTTCGCACTCAACTTCGTGTCCCGAATAACACAATGAGACGTACTACCCTCGCGAATAATTGACCGACGATGAGACACGGGGACACACCCCCATGCGGGTGCGGCCAGAAAGCGGAAGTCACCGAAGCCCAGAGAATATTAGATTCCCGGTCGACCCCTAGGAGGCCAACTATTCCGAGCGAATGGGACTGAGAGTTGAAAGGAGGCCACGTGCCCAGGAGACGACGCTTATAAGCGAATGAGAGCCGATGCGTCGCGGGCTATTAAGCGAAGAAGATAAGATTGGAATGAGAGGTGAATATCGACTCACCTGAGACTCGTTAGAACATGACACGACACGGGATATTAAACGGCCTGAAACGGTCGTGGTTTCGGCCGTTGCGCCTGCCGCTTTTGCATTTAATCAGAAAATGACACTAACATACGTTTGTAAAATTGCTCTTAATATCGTGAATTTTTGATTATAATATCGCGACTATTTAATTCAATGCAAAGAAGATCGAATGATTCGTCCGAGCAATTTTATGGAAACACTTACTGCGTGCATTCACGTGCGAGCCAGTTTATTTAAATATTAAATTACGTTATTTATAATACGCGAAACAAGTGCCGTAAGTTAAAGACGCAATTTCGCCCTGAGAGTATTAAAAGTTTTTGTGGTCATAAGTAATTGCCATTTTGAGCTATGAAATGGCTTATACGTCTTTAGTAATTGTTTTCTAGCGTGTTTTTACCAAAGAGAAGGGAAATAAAAATAAGCGAATAGTTGGATCCTTGAGAGTGGCGATTTTTCTTATGCTCTGGTAATAACACAGACACAAGTCTACGGCAAAATTTATGTCCTTTAAGCTCATCCGCTCTAGTGTATAATAGAGAATAGTTGATAAAAAATCGTGAGAAATTTCGAATAATTGTCAAACGCAAAACATCCAATTCAAGTAAAAAGACATTTAAGTATTTTTAAAAGTATGTAAAAATGCAGTAAAAAATATTCTTCGTTTTATACTCATAAACGCCTTGTGCTTTGAACTTAAAAGTGGACATCCGAATAATCATTGGAATATGTGTCTAGCGTGTGTATAGTCAGGCTTACGCTACCTTAGCTTTACAGCAAGTGCTTATAAGTGCTTATAAGTTCTGAATTAAGAAATTCTTGAAAAGTATAATTGCAACGTGTTCCCGCAATATCCATGATTTCCTCGAAAAATTTCGCAAGCTCCTCGAGCTTGGTAATTTTCCATTCGCCAGCACGCGAAATAATACCTATACCTATACCTATACATATATATATACACGTATACAGCTAGCAAATGAAATTTTATATTTGTACTTTTTTTGAGCATCTAAAGCCAAATGGATCCCGATCGCAGTTCATTAGTGCACAATAGACCGAACAATTCTGAACAAATAAACGCCCATTCCGGCCTTTATTTAACCGATAACTTAAGACGTTTGAAATTAAAATTTTAATGACCGTCATTTGACATTCATGACCTTAAATTATTAGATATAAGATACGGCATAAGAAATAAACGATAAATTGATAAAAAAAAAAAAAATGGCCGATCTTTATTAATAATTACTATTCGGTGACTACTCATTATAGGATGTACATAAGGAAGAAAAGTGGAAAAATATACCAAATGTATGTGCATGTTCAAGACGAAAAAATAGATTAAAATCGATATTGATTACAAAATTATGCTTACTTAATAATCAAAGTAATTTATTAATCGTGTATTTTGTGCTTCAATTTGCTTCGATATTATGTCATTTTTCCTTTTGATAAATAAATCCTCTTACACGAATTGCTTAACAAAAGTTTATTTAATTTTTTTTTTTAAAGTTTTGCTTTATCATTGCTGACATTTTACCTCCGTACTCTTCGTGTACCATAATACCTCTATTTATTAACATTCAGATAATTTAATTTATTTTTTTATTTCCGTTTTTATTTTTACAAAAATATTATATTTATATATATAATTAATTATGTTATAATTATTTTGATAAAATAAAATTTCCAAATATAAAAGTATCATTACATTCAAATAATAAATTATCTGAGCCTAATTAAATATTTACTAGTTTGTTAGTTTTTAATACTTGGACAAATTTACTAATAATAATTATGATATTTATAAAGCAATGTAATACATTAGAGTTATTGACTGCATACAATAAGAAATTAATAAAAATACGAGCTGTGCTTGACTTTACAAGGCCTTTTGATTTTCACCAACATTAACACAAATTATACTTAACCGATAGTATCTCGGATATTTAACAGCTTACGAACACTCTATAAATAAGCCAAACAGATATTCACGACAAATTCAGTATATATACACACAACCACACACACATATATATATATATATACAAGGTGACAGGTTTCACGTGATATCACGCATATAAATTAATTGCATATTAACATAATTTTGCATGATTATTTATTTTTAGTTCCAAGCACAATTTTATATCGAGAAAATCTTATCGCATTGGCAATCGAAACAGTCATTTTCTAATCAGCCAGCAATTATAACCATCACATATTTTCTTTCCGATATCGTTTCAAGACTATATCTCGCCCGCGCGCTCTCTCTCACTCTCTCTCCCTTCACTGTTCAAAGCGATTGCATTGAAAAAAAAATTAAGAAAGCCAGGACAAATCGATCGCTCCGGTAAGTCTCAATTCGCGTTGGACAAAGTCAAGGGCTCGCCCGATCGGGCGCATGCGCACAGGCTGGTATCTACCGATCGCCGCTGGCGATGCTCCAAATGGACTCGTGACCGCGGCGGGGTCGTCGCTGATAAAGCCCCACCCGATGCAACTTAATGTCAAGGCGATGTCCAAAGGAGTCGCCTCGCTGATAATTATTTTCTCCCCCTGTAATGTACTTTCATCTTTTCCCACCCGATCTTTTCATTAGAGAGAGGCGATAAGCTGCTAACGCATCCGCACTGTAAGCATTAAGGTATCGAGCTGAAAAATGGCGAATAAGAAGCTCTTCTAAGCTATATATGGTTATTCCTGTTTTCTCTCTCTTTCTCTCTCTCTCTCTCTCTCTCTCTCTGAGGTTTAATTCATCGAAGCAATGATAAATGTATTAATCTCATTTGAATGATTTCATTGCCTAGCATTTTGATTAAATTCAATACTATTTGTAATTATTGTATAATGCAATTTGCTTGATACCCAAGAAAGGACAAAAAACATTACGCGAGCATTAATTACTGAATATTGCCAAGTAATTAATATTCCACTTTTATATTATAAATTTCATGCTACACAATAAATGAGCATTCAAGTCGTTCAAATTGTTTTAATTTCTAAAACTTCCTCAACAATCAAATAATTAACAGATGCAGACTACTGCTCGTAGTATAGATCGTAAATAGACCTATTAGATCCGATCTTTAACAATAAATGATTTTAGAATTATATCGAGTGAACATATTTAAAGCCAGATAAAGTCAGTTATATTAATTTGTATTAACGTTATGGATCATAAGCGTGTTTGCTTTCGATCGTCGTATCTTTCGAGTCCCGTTGAGTATGTGCTATAAATACGCATAGCGTGGGTGTATGTAATATTTATTGTTTGCAAACAAAAGGCCCTTCGTATTATTTGCACGCGCAACGACGAGCGGCATGTAAGAAAACTTCGTGAATACCGAGAGAGTAGATAGTTGCATACAAAATGGGAATGATTTTTCTTAGAAAGAAATTATGTAATAAAAAAGTGCGTGGACTTACGATTACGTGGACGATCGTTTGAAGAGAGAAAAAAACAATGAAGACTATAAAGTACATTAAATGTGAATTTTATTATATCCTAATAGTACGAGGCGACACTTATTCTCTCGTAACAAAACTAAACAGGAGGAAACAAATAAACAAACGCCATTTTAATGGTACTTATATTGTACAATGTAGCCATACATCAATATTTTATCATAATTAAAGAAGTCGCTGCTGGGTTCCTCCTCGACTTATCGATTTCAATGAATAGGCAACTTATTCTCCAGCATAACCAGCCCTCGCTCATTTTCCGAGTCAATTCGACTTGGAGATTGCCTGGATTATCCGTCACGGGGCTGCGGAAAAAGTCGTAAGAACAGCTGCACTAGAAATAGGCGAGCGATGCACAAGGCGAGAGAGGGAGACGGTGGAGGAGGAGGGGCGGGGGGTAAAGTGCCGCCAGCTGCGTCGCACCTAAATATCTCTCTCTCTCTCTCTCTCTCTCTCTGTGTATCTCTCTGTGTGTATCTCTATGTCTCTCTCTCTCTCCGTCTCGGTAAATCGTAAAAGTCGAGAGTGTATACGGCGATTTAATGTTAAAGGCGTGCGAATGCCGAGGCGAAAAATAGTGACAAAGCCAAATAAGAAACATTGATTGTAGCTAATGATGCCGATGGCGCGTAAACAAATGCAAACGCCCGGACGATATCTTATCAGCCTACTTACGGCCAATATTATCACAAAGCGCTTGTACTCCGCGCGTGATTGTCCGCAGGATTCCTTGTATTTATTTAAACAATGTCGGCGATGATTTATGGCCACATTGGATTGCCGTTACACGCGCCCCAATGGAGCGACACAGTAATCGTGAAGCACGAGCGCGTCACCACGTGCGACCTGGCAAAGTAAATTATTCCCGGGTGCGTCCTTTTTTCGTTCGGCCACTTTTCCCCGGATTTTTCATTGGCCACGCGGGAAATGCGCGTGCGCGACTAGGAACGCGCGAGGCTTTTTCTCCCCAGCGGCTCTGCTGATTCTCACTTCGCAGTCATGCCGGTTTACAATAAAGCGTATTCGGGACACACATTTATTCATTCTTTTTTTATGGCGATGCGTCACGTATAGTTACGAAAGTGGAGCGATGAGATAATTTTCCTTTTCTCGGCCTACGGGCGCGCACGCATTAACATTTTTCCCGCGGGGATCGATCTCCGACCGGGTTGAACAAGAAAATAGAAATCTCACCGTAAAAATAATAGCCTCCCGAGCTTCCATACGGATCAATTGTCGGTAAAAATACAACCACCACCACCACCACCACCACCACCACCCTTCCCTCCCAATACAAACCAAGTCCTTGGTAACAAATTAGACGCGTGTGTGCTTATGACCAGATAGCAAGACGTCCGTGAGCGTGTTTAATCGAATAAACGTAAAATGAAATTAGGAAAGAAAATAGAAATAATGCAGCCAGTGAGGTTGATTTTCCAGAGCTACGCTACGTTTAATCTCGTCGGCCCGAGTTTCCTCGTTCAGCAATTGCGCGATATCGCTGAGATAAATTGAAATCCTCGGGAGCGCTTAGGCGCGCTCGTGTAACTTTTATCAGCCCTCGGCTCGTTTCCATAATAGCGCTCGGCGCGGCGATGATAAATTTTTGCCAAATATTACCAAACTGCCAAAGTGCCAAAGACAAGTCGGCAGACAAAGAGGGCCGACAAACTCTGTGGAATCGCGCCAAGCAGAGTGCAAACTAATGGACAAAAGGCCCCATTCCCATTAGTTTTCCACAGATTTTGACTCATTAATTATAGTGCCTCGTCGACGTAATATTAATGCACACGATGCGCGAGTGCATTGAGGATCGAGGGAAGAAGAAATAAACGACCGTGCCAATAGTGAAATATTACGTGGTCGGCAATTTCACTACTCATTTTTCGAAATAATGAATCGAGAGAGAATTCAATGCAGTCACTACTTCTTCTGCCTCCTGCTCTGCCTCCTCCGCTTCTTCTTCTTCTTCTGCTTCCCTAATAATAAACGGGCAATATAGTTGCTTACGTCTACATTACCGAGCTTTCGTGTAATCAAAGTTTTTAACACGCAAGAGAGTTGGTTATCTCGGCTCGCACGCGAAGATTTCACCACAAATAGTTGTGTTTCGCGAAGTAACCGGCTTGCCTCTCCAACTACTCGACCTAAGCCCAATGGTCGATCAATCGCCAAAGCAGTCTATCCAAAAATCGCAAAATCCGCCGATCCGATAAGAGAAGATAAAGAAGAGGGAGCTGGAAAGTGCCTGGGGCAGCTGTCAATGGGCTCGCGGAATCGACTCGGCGAAGGGAACGACGAGTTTGCATCAACTCCCGCGTCCCTTGCAATTAATTCCATTATTCGAGCATAATGACGTGGGAGTTGGTAGGGTGAATTACCTGCTTCTCAGGTCGTGGCAGCGTCTCGACGTTGGTCCCGGCGACGACCGGCGCCTTCTCCAGTCCCCCATTCTGCTGATTAACGCCGTGGTTCGCCTCGGAGCCGTTCATATTCGCGACGTTATTCGCATTATCAGTGGAGGTTAGGTTGCCCCTAGTCGTCGTCCTTTCTCCACCACCACCACCATCGCCGCCTCCGCCTCCGCCTCCGCCCTTTCTCTCCTCGCCCGTCATCGCTCCTTCGTCCTCGCCCACCCCCAATCGTCTCGTCTGTTTTTGCCCGTTGTCCCTCTCTTCTGCCTACTTAAATCGCAATAATCTCGAGTTAATCGACGCCTCCCGTCAGCTCCTCCAATCAAATCACCCACTCTCTTTCGCCGCCACCCTCGGGCACTCGCGGATCTTTAACTCGCGACGAAATCGCCGGACGCCCAATTTATCGAACGCGTCCAGAGTTCGCGCGCGCGTACCTACGTACGCTCGTCGACTCGTGCACTGGGACGCGGCGAGAGCGAGAGAGAGAGAGCGACTGAGCAAGTATGCAAGTCAAAGTGCGCCCGCGTGAGCGTGAGCGAGAGAGAGAGAGAGAGAGTGTGTGTGTGTTTGTGTGTGCGCGCGTGTGTGTGCGTGCGTGTGCGCGAGCTAGGAAGGGAGAGAAAACGCGAGGGGTCGTTCGCTCCCCCCGTGGGCGCTCTAGCTCCGTTTATTTTTCTTCTCCCCCTCTCTTCCGCGTATACTGGAAACTCACGTTTATACCCACGCACGGCTTGGCCCTTATTTATAATTGAACATTGTCGGTCTATTAAAAAGCGCGCAGTGACTCCCCACGTTACTTCTCTACAGCCGAACAAACATCAGCCCGTACTGAACGGA
This sequence comes from Ceratosolen corneri, assembly GCA_030522565.1. Classification (NCBI taxonomy): domain Eukaryota; kingdom Metazoa; phylum Arthropoda; class Insecta; order Hymenoptera; family Agaonidae; genus Ceratosolen; species Ceratosolen corneri. The sequence goes on from JAPYYT010000475.1 coordinate 45,626, forward strand.
GCGGCCAGTTACACTAACTCCCTACGCTCCCGAGTGCCCAGAAGGAAGCGCGTACTTGGACTACCGTGCCTCTGCCCTCTCTCTCTCTCTCTCTCGCTCTCTCTCTCTCTTCTCCTCCCGGGGCATATATCTACAGGCGCGTGTGACACATATATAGATATAGCGAGCGCGCGTTTATCTCCGCTCGGACGTCGTCGGTACTAGGGAGGCGAGACCCTTCTCCCTTTTCCCCACTGACGTACTATAGTATGCGCACGTACTCTCTTTACAATAAGTCGCGTAAGCTATGACTTACACCGGGAGCTCTAACGAAATGCGTCCGCCCTCTTGAAGAGTTGGGACCACTTTGCCGAGGGCAAAGCCGAGCTCCGCGACATCTGCTGCCACGGAGCTATAGCTTTGCGCTCTCTCTCCCTCCCTCCTGCTCTCTTGCTCTCTTTCCCATGCCAAGCCCCACCAACTTTGCCACTTCTTTATATTTCTCTCTGTATATATAGCGCCCTGGCTGTATTGTACTGTATTCTATCCTGGCAGGCTCTTTTCTCTTCCTTCTTCCTTTTCTCCTTTTATGATTTTTGCACGCTTTTACTGCTCGTCGCACTACTCGCTCTCGTACTGCGCTGACGCAACGTGTAAGTTGCTGGGAAAATAATTTTGCGGTCGTTATTTATGACTTTCCAGCATTGTAAAGGATTTCTTCAAATTTTATTTTTATCCCTAACCAATGTGTCCTCACACGGCTTACCTGCACATTTATCCTCTACTTTATTTTACTGTATTTTATTGCACGAGTACTTTAATGAAAAGCGTTTCTTACCAACTCCAGTCTACTTATGATTTACAACAGTTTTATCGCTATACAGTGTACTTGGTGAAATACAAATTTTCCTCTAAATTCACATTATATCTGAAATGTAAAAGAAACACGATACATTCGTGCACCTTTCCAATAATTTCATTATCTTCTATCGACAGTTTAATATCAATGGGACTGCTAATATGCCAAAGCGAGTAAAAATAATCCATCTTTGCTCGAACAATATCATTATTGATTTTGAGAAAATTACGCCTCCAAAATAATATAATTCACTATTTTAATGCACGTTTAGTTTGACTTGCATTACATTACATGACGTGCGTGACGTTGATTATCAAAATTTGTATCACAAATTGACTTTGCGTTATTTTACACGGATCGATAATTTCAATTTCAATTGCAAGAATACGTTGCTAAATAATTATATTAAATGATCGATATTGATTATGTTATTGGTGCTTCTTTGATGAGCCAAATATTTATATACAATATTTCCAAACGTAAATGAAATTTAATTCATTTCTCATTCAAGTTAACAACAGTCCAACGTTTTTTTTTTGTTAATCAGTAATTTATTTATACTGCCTCTTTTCCCCTTAGTTTATTTGCGTTATTATGTATTTTTTAATTTAAAGCTTATTTTATTTTATTCGTAGTAACAATCTTTGAGTTAACTGTAATTTAAGACATTCAATTCTGTTAAAGCATTAAAAAAAAAAAAAAAAAACTAATTTTAATTGAATGTCTGGCCTAATATTTGAACAAAAGAAAGTAATCAGGAAAATGAGTCACATTGTTGATGAAATATTGCTAAGAATTTTTCAAAAGAATCAATTTAATATTAGATTTAACTTCAAAAAGGACAACAAAATTTTCAAACACATATAAATTAAAATCTTCAAGAACGTATTTATTTTTTTAATTTATAGCACGCTATTAATAATACATAAGTTTTTTTTTTTATAAAATAAGAATGAGCTATGCCTAATTAATGTGAGTAAATTGTAAATTGTACATTACTATTTTGCAATATTTTTTGTTCTAAATTTTTATTTAGACTTACATTTCTTATTTTTTCACTACTATAATTTTAGTCGAAAAAAAAACAAAAATGATAGTCTCAATCGTTATAAATTTAATTTACATTCTTAGAGAAATTTCGGTATGATATTTAGAACAATATTTTGATATGAAAATCCAAATCTTCAATTACATTGACATTATGTCATAATTAATTAAAACAATCTACTGTTTCAACATTATAGAATATAGTGATTTGATAATTCATCCTTTTTATCAATAAAAATAAATGTTTCACGTGCGTGCCTACAATCATGAATTATTAAAATCACACGTGTCTCCTTATTTATTTAATGTTTATAGAAGAGAAAGCTTTGGAAGTTACGTAACAATAATTTTAAACTTTATTTAAACTTTAATATTTACAAAATAATTGGAAGCTTAAGACTGCATTTAATATTTAATACGTTTTTCTTGAAAAAAAAAAAAAAAAACGTTAAAAATACATTGATTTATGTTTTAAAATTTATTAAGGTGTCATTGATCAGTCTACAATCAATCTATTTTCAAAGTTGGTATATTATATTATATTATATATTTACGTTTTATTATACAAATAGGAAGGCTTACGGTTACTCATAAAAGGATTTATTTCATTTTATTTATTGATTCATTTATTTATATTTATAGAACGAAAACGATTAATTTAGTCTTCTATATTTAACATTATACAATCTCAAAAATGAAGGATCCTCGATCATAATACTTATTTATATTCACTTAATTTTATTAAAACAATTTAATATTCAAATATTATTATTGCAATGTACATTATAAGCATCTTATATCTTCAATATTTCGATACATAATCATAACACAATATGTCGTATTACAATTCATTTTAAGTTTAAAAAAATAAAGTCAAGAATTCCAAAAATATAAAAACTATTTCTAATGCACTCATAAACAAACAATATTCTTCACACATTATTAGTTTATGCGCATATATACTATACTCTGATTATAATAAATTCTTTGCAAATTAATTTCTCACTTAATTTATTTTAAATATATTTTCAAGTTTAATGCATTTACCCAAAGTAATTCCCATTCAATTATATATTCACACGTTGTCCAGACTCACACTACTTGAAAAGATACATCGAATAGAGACTTTATTATTATTATTATTATTATTATCATTATTATCATTATTATTATTATTATTATTATTATTTCCGAATGTTCTTTAGTTGACACGCAATTGATTAAAACGTACGCTTAAATCTCCGTTCAGGACAATCCATTCAATAATATTTTCATCGCTATTCGATATATGTTTTCAACGAAAATATTTCTTATAAAACTGTAAGCTTTATTATAAATACTAGTGCTATCAATACAAAGAATAACTATCAATTTACATTCATCAATACGCATGACTTAATATTACATCTGTTTTAGCAATCAGTTTACTTATTAAAAATATAAAATATTTACAAAAGTAAGATGCTGTACCTGTTTGCAGGTCTCATCATCTTTCGAATATTGAAAATACATTTTATTACAGGTTTTTTTTTTCAATTTGTTTTTTTTTTTTTTTTTTTTTTTTTTTTTTTTTTTTTTTTTTTTTTTTTTTTTTTTTTTTTTTTTTTTTTTTTTTTTTTTTTTTTTTTTTTTTTGAATAATTAATACAAATAATTTTGTCTGTTTAACGTCAATTGATGAAAATGAACTTAAAAATACATACTCATATATATAAATTCGGTTTTTTAAATCCTTAAACAATTAAAATGTGTATTATAAGGTACATGACAATAGATTCACGTAATGAGTGATCAAATACGAAATATTACAATGGTAGGTTATAAATAAAATTATCTTACAATTAAACTAACAAAAAAAAAAAAAAAAAATTAGCACCTTAAATACACTTTCATTGAGCCCAATTGTTTCACCTAATATTCATCAGACACGGTTACCGCATTTCTATTTAGGATAAGATTCAGTCTTAAAGGTACTTCCATTCGGAAGAAAATTCCTGATTTGTTAATCGCTAAACTTTATTTTATCTTAAATCTAGGTAGTCATAAGAGAATAAGTTTTCGTTCGTTTCCAAGGTCAAGCAACCGTAGCACCCTTATTTTCACCGTGAAAGTTTACAGAAAAATAAATTGTTAATCTAATGAGATTTTAATTATTTACAGCTTAAGCTATATTTGCAAAACCACTGCTAATGCTCCTCCTAAAAGGTCTAATATTCAGATTGATTAATGTAAGATCAGAAATTCGCATTCTTAAATTAATGATTTTCCAATGAAGATATGATCGAATGGTTAATTGTGAAAGATCATCAAAAATCCTTTAAGAAACATGAATTAACAATATGATCTCGGTTGTAATGCCTCTAAAGGATTTTAATAACAAAATCTTTATTTTCTATTCTCTCTCTCTCTATATATATATAAGCTTACATAAGAACTATATTTAACATTAAATTTCCAAAGAGATTTTTTCAGATAATTTAAAGGTAATTATTACAAAGGATATTGTTCAATTTCGTGATTTTTTTGAAGTTTTAACGTGTAATCTCTATTTATAAGGTTTTTATACTCAAGCAATCCTATTTATATAACTTTTGTCAATTATCATTATGATCATTGTCGATCGATTTTGTATATAACTGATCTATCATCTAATGAAGTATAAGCGCAACGAGTAAAAGCATGTCAAATCATGAACATTCTCGTTCCGCTGAAAGAACAGAAATGAAACGTTAAAGCGATCAAGGAAGTATATTGAAAAAGTATCAATTATGGCAAGACGTATCGTATATTACTAGTACGGATCATTTGACAAGAATATATTGTTCAAATCTTGATATCTACGTCTTCTGGCTTTTAGTTGGACGCATACGTTGATTTGAGAACGGAAATTCCCGCTTTAAGTACGAAATTTTATTTTGTGCCGTACAGTGAGGACATTACTTTCATTCTAAATGTAATGATAGATGTAGCGCACGTCAAGTGCGTTAGATGATTTGTAGCCGAGAATTCGCCGCCGCCGCCGCCCCCACCCCCAAATCTAATCCGAGATGGCATGGTTACTTCTAGTCAGATTTCTTTAATCTTTAAAGTAATAAGAAGTACCAGCACTCTTCAAAGGAACTTTGTAAAATTCAACCGACCAGAGATGCCAAAGTACCCGGGTCACTACTATGCACAGAAGCATAACGTGAATATTTCTGCGAGTACTAACGACGCCAACGTTGATTGTATATTGCGACGAAAATACTGTGTCTCGATGTTAATTTCTCACCAACATTAGCAACGCACCTTTTAGACTGTCTTGCTAATTCAAAGTGATTAATACATACTCGAAGCTTTAATAAAAAAAAACCGAGAGCCAAACGGAGATTGTTGAACCAATTTATTTGTGAAAATTTGCTGCAAACTCATTATCATTGTAAACAAAACAAAACAAAAAAAAAAATGACCACCTTTAAAATTTCTTATAGAATTTTTAAAAAAAATTACACGAACAGTGCATATATTTTTTCCCTATAGTATAAGGTTACGTACTCTCAATAATGGGAGTCACATCCCCGATTCGCCCAGTTTTTAACTTCAACGAATGCAATTCTGCATGTACTATTGAATATTATTGAATAGAGCTTGTAACTCAAATTACTTCAATTAACCGACAAGATAGACATTTGAAAAAGATATTCAAAATAATGATACAATCCATTATTGCAGCTATATTACAATTATTTATGACGACAAACATAATTAAGCTTTGCCTCGTATCTAAGCTGTTTCTTAAATTGGAAAGTAATTCTTAAGATTTCGGCTACAAGTCCCGATAATGTTGAAAATCCCCAAATTGAGGAGAAATCTATTTGATCGAATATCATCTGTATATAGCACACGATGTGCTATATTAGCAAAATTTACTACGCATTTACTAGGAAGTTAATAACGACAAAAACGATTACCGAGTGTCGAATCAGTTGAATAGTTGTGTTTTGTCAAAATCGTTTCTTGTTTGCTCATATCGTTTACCGAATAATCTGATTGAGTTGTAATTGTAAAGAAAATAAGAATTTCAAATCTATTGACAATTTGGTTGAGCATCGCGTCATCGCCTGCCATTTTCACAAGTCATGACTTAAGAAATATCATTGTAATCTTTGTAAAATCGGACGATATTTGCATGAGATCGAGAAATTGTTTGACGTTACAACTGAATGTTAACGATGCTTTACGAGCTTCAAAAATATAATTGTTTTGTATTATCAAGTATAAAAACTTCTGTCATTGATTGTTATAACTTCATTGCTTTATTAGATGCAGAAAGGCAAAAGAACTAGGCTTTGGAAAGTATGCTTAAAGCACTGTGTAGTAACCTTATTTAAGACTTATATAATACGGTGGTAGTCTTTCCTTGAGAGTAATAAATGTAAAATATGCATCTATAATTTACATTATACAATTAAATTATTCAACTATATGTATACACTTTACAAACATATTTATAATAAACAAATTCTGTCCTTTTTTTTTTTCTTCTTTTTTTTTTCTTTTTTAAATGTAAGTGAAAGTAGCATATCCTAGTAAATGTTTTAATTAATCGTTGTATTTTGTACGAGCGTGGATATGCCATTTGTCTTAGTATCGCAAGAGCCTTCTTGACAATGCTCCTCGAACCTCTTGTCGGAAAGAAAAGACATACTACAAGTATCACATTTCAAGACGGGATAATCATTAGGATGGTCGAGCGCTACATGATCTTCCAAGTTTTTCTGTTCGTCGGTTCGATAACACCTGTTACACTTTCTACAGATCTCTGTATGCAAATGAAAGCTCATGTGCTTCCTCAAGTACCTTAGCTTCATACTTTTCGAACAAACTATACATTTTACCATTTCATTTACAAGAGGATCGTGCGTACCCTGAATGTGTTTCTTAAGCAAGGCTTTTTGTGTGAACGCTTTTTTGCACAAATGACAGGGATAGCCCAAGCCATCGTGATAAGCTTCGTGCTTTAATAAATAATCAATGTGCATGAGTTTCCCACAGACCCGACACAACGAAAAGCCATGCTCCTTGCTAAAGTGTGATCTTCGCTGATGCGAGTTATCGAACTTCAATTCACATTTGAAGCATTGGTAATAATTGGCTGCATCGGCGTAATGAGATTTCATGTGTTTGTCAAATTGCTCTCCCAGGTCCAGTAACATTTTGCATTTCATGCATTGCGTTTGAATGATCGGCTCGATAAATGCCTTTCCCTCTGTCACTAGACAATTGTGCTCTATAAACTTTTCCACTCTATCGAAATTAGTCATACAATAACTGCACTTTAATAAGAGTGGATGATACCTCCTCACATGGATATTAAAGTACTTTAAGCTCTTGAACTTTTTACCACACGGACAATGACTTTTCACGTTGTGTTTCATTTTTAGCGCATGCTCCAGTAATTCAGATTTATCCTTGAATTGCAATAAGCACGACTGACATTTGTACGCACTCAGTTTTTCTTCCTCGTGTTTCACTTTGGCCAGCACTTGTCTGAAAGCAAAAAATTTTTCGTTTAAAATAAGCACGCTTCATTGAATTGTGTACAGTTATATTAATGAAAATTATGCATTACTTGCAAAGATAAGTTAACGAGGGAACGACATTGTTTCTTTTGAATGACTTTACAACGTGGATTGCGTTTTGTTCGGTAATTTTACATTCCGCTGAATCCGATATCGTGGCTTCTGATGTATTACGTAGTGAACTAACAATGGTTGCTAAATCATTGTCCTCGTTTAAATTGCTATGATATGAATCATCATCCTCGATATCGACCTCTTCGTCGTCCTCCGCTACTTGAATTCTCAGAATGCTGTGACTTTTACTATATTTTGACAATTCGTTAGAATCTATTTTTTGACTATTGTAATCAATGGAAACCATGCCGGAATCATTGGACGAAGCATCACTGTCCTTAGAGCTTCTAGAGTCTTTAAAAGTTTCCTCGATCTGAGTATTACTTGGCACGACCTCGTAGGAGTCATTTTTGTTTTTCTTAATTTTTATACTAATGCCAATGCCAGAATCCGTATCGTTAGCATTTTGGGAATGCAATTTATCATTTTTTATGTCGGGCCCTTTACATTTGACTTTGTGCAAGTATAGCGTATGATAATTTCTAAATGACCTGCCACACTCGCAGCTTGTTTGCTCGGAGCTGCCGGTATTATTTACGTCCATGTCCATACCTTCGGGAAATGTCAAGTGCTCATTTTGTATTTGAGATTTGACACTGTCTTTTTCTATGGTAATGTAATTGGATAATGATGTTTGCGACTTGATGGACTCCCTTGACAGGCGATATGGCGAATTCAAAAAACGACACTTGGATGGATCGAAATTTTCAGGAGTCTCGCCTCTATTCCTGTGAAGTCTTTTATGAAAACTAAAACTTTTTATACTTTTATAATAGCCTAAGCAAACATTACATTTAAAGGGACCTTTATTGTTGGTACTTCTTGTGCTTACGTCAACAAGTTTGCATCTTTTCTTCTGGACAGTCCAACGAGGTGTATTCCGCTTCCTTTTTTTAACGGCAACGGCTAATGTTTCATTTATATCTATTTCACTAGGATCGAAATAACTTTCGATTTTTTTCTCTCCATTAGGCAAATCAGCGGTTGCAGGAATATCAATAACTTTTTCACACTGAGCAATTATCGAACGTATACAGCCAACCTTATGATAGCCTTTCATATGATAAACAATATCTGTACATATTCGTTTGCAAAGGACACATTTTATCTTTTCTTTACCATTTATTGACTTTACCGAATCTCCAACTTTTAAATCGCTATTTGAGCAATTCTCCACCTTCTCAACTTCTGGCAATTGTACCGTCTGGGCTATTTGTACAGGATGCATTATTACCGGTGGAGCGATTGGGACAATATTCTCGGTTTCCATTTCATTAATAAATTTACTTCTATTGATATCAGGAATCACCGGTATATTGCTTATAGGTTCCAATTTTGGTTTGCTGTAAACTCTTTTCGGATGGACGTAAACTCCATGTTGTTCAATTGCATGATGTCGTAAATGTACACTATCGATATACTCTTTTCCGCATGTCATACAGTAATACAGTTTCTTTTTGCTTTTCACCGAAAATCTAAAATCAGGAAGGGCTTTATTGCTATTTCCTAGTATGGGTTTGTACGTAATGGATGGACCAGATGACTTTGGCTGGCTTGTTGACGAGTTCTTTGGCAAATTAAACGGATAATAATTGTTTTCGTTACTTGAAATGTTTCTAATTAGCTGTAGAGTTTCCCATATTTTGTCACAACTTTCCAGTTCAACCGTCACATCTTTTAGCTGGTATTTCCTTTTGTAATATAATATTAGCTCCTCAATTTTTCTCTCACTGGGATCCTAAAAACAAATATACAATAAAATACAAGATGTACGTCACAATTGATCTACAAATAATTTTTATATAAAAAGGCCATTGCTTCAAATATGATTTGAATGAAATTTTGTTAAAATGAAAATTTTTATCTTTACATCAACATTCATTTCAATTTAAACTCCATACTTTAATATTATTATAAGTATGAAAAAATGTTTGAAATGAATTACTTTTATTACCAGAAATATTAACAGTTGATAATAAATTGATGGACAATTAAAATGTTTACTGCAACAAAACAGCGTACCAGTACATTATATCACAACAAATTATCTAGTGCAAATTTCAAAACCGAACAATTTCAAACCATGAAGATTGAACAAAAAATAAGAGACAAATTTCTTTTGTCTTTTGAAATAAAAAAAAAATAAATAGATAAATAAATAAATAAAAAAAAAACAATAACAATAACAATGACAACGCTATTGTAGAAAAAATAATAACGACAACAACAGCAGCATCAAAAATAATAATAATGAACAAACAAGCATCTCGCGCGTCCTTCAGGGGATTCGTGGATGTGCTTATTTTTTTCTTAAGAGGTGTGTGTGTCATTTGTTTTGAAAGGGTATTAATTGCTAATTAATAATGACGAATGACAATAGTTCGAGCTACGTCTCTCTAGCGTTTAAATAATAGTGCCAAAAAACCCACGTCGTATGTCGGTGGCGAGACTGCTCTCTGCATGACGACATCGCTGACCTGGGGGAAGACCTGAGCCAACTGCTCGTCAACCCCGCCGAAGTCCTGGGACTCATGCTCGTCCATAACCTCGCTGGCAATGAGCTCCGGGCCTATTTCCTGCGGCTCCTGCTTAATCACGAACTCACCGGTCTGCGCGACGGAGAAGGTCGTGGCTATCGCCAGCTGGAGGCCGCCTCCCGGCTCCTCCGCGGCGTTCCGCTCCTCCTCCATCATCTACGTGCGCCTGAGCAAAACTACGCCTCGAAGCTGCGCTACTCGCGAACCTCCCGCTCGCGCGCAAAATTGGCACAGTCGACGAGACACGGGCGGGCTGAGTCGACTGTTGGTTCGCGCGTCTAGGGGACGAGGAGCGCCCAATAGACCTTACGAAAACGCCGGGGAGAGACTCAGCGCATACGCGCGCGACCGTCCGACTCTCGTGGCGAGGCGCGAACTAACAATGGCCCCGAGGCGTCCCAAACAAACATGTCGCGTGCTTTATAGGTACGGCCGTGCAAACTCTGATGGTGGCATCATAGCCGCAGCTGGCAATGTCCGAAGCGACACTGTCGCTGACGAGAGCCCTTCCTCCAACTCTCTCCCTCTTTCTCACGCACACAGAACGAGCGTGCGCACGTGTGGTTCTTCTCCGGCGAGTTCGTTCCCAATGACTACGCACTAACAAATCAACCTCTCCCGATTCCCGTCAGCGGGCTACTGGCGCTCGCTCCACTTCCTCCTCTATCGCTATTGCTTCTCCTCCTCCCGTCACCTCTCTTCCCGTCCCGTCCTTTTGATCTTCGGATTAAATGACTTTCTACTCGCGCCTTGGCGCTGACGTCCGTGTGCTTGGGCACCTTTTACTAAACCAACTTGCAGCCGTAGTCGATGAGAAGGCTAGCCCATCCGGTTTCACCAGGGACGCCGATGTTTTAGTTGTCGCGAAGCCAACCTCCTTGCCCAACGAAACTTCCCAGGTTCGAACCTGGATAGGCGAGAGAAATGCTCGCCAATTGTTTAGAGGATTGCTTAACAACCTCTATCGAGGCTTATATAGGGCCTGCTCGTCGTTACGGGATCCGGGAGATATGCGAATGTACGCGTTTTAAGGTCCTGAGCCAGCAAATCCAGCGCTTCGGATGAGTCCAGAATGTTTACCAGCTCGTAGGCTCCAAGAAAATTCTTAGAAGTCGATAGCTCGGAGAATGGTCGAGATGGCACGCTGGTGCTAATCATTTATTTTAGCTAATCGTGTAAATTAATGATAATTTGATTTGAATCTAGCCAATGAGTAACGACAAATACAGTAAACGCTCGCTGTTCGATGAGGATGTGGATCCGGGGTGGTTTAGGTACGTCCCTGAATACTGGTTGAGATTAGCGAAGTTTCGGATGGGGAGAATGGACGAGTTCATGTTTACGGATGCCACAAGACTCGTACAAATGAAATAAGCAACTGAATAAGCGAACTGTATTCCGAAATACGTATTTAGATGAAGCTGTATTTGCGAACGATAGGGTTTTACATTTCCTCAACGCCATGACTTATAGAAAGTAAAAGAAATTTAAAGGAATGCAGTTAACGAATGACGCTGCACTAGATCCAAAAGTGATCAGCTCTAATTTCCCAACTTAACGTTATTGATTTGAAAAAAGACTCGTAACTGGATTTTTGCCTAAGGAGAAGTAGACAGTAAAGTTGACAGTAAAGTCAAGACAATGGGAATACACAACCATCAAAACGACATATTTAATTATGGGTTTGTCGTGAATTTCATCGTGAACCCATTGAAGCACTCGATGTACGGGAATCCTAGTCATGTCGATGATGATCGTCCGTTTATCAACGCTATCGCAATATGTATATGCATGCTCGCATACTCAATGCACACACATGCACATCTGAGCATGAACGCGTGCATATACATTTGTATGCATGAACCAGCGTATGTATGTACGTACGTTTATATACATATATATATATAGATGCGCAGATATATATATGTGTGTGTGTGTGTGTGTGTGTGTGTGTGTGTGCGTGCACGCGCGAATGCGTGTGGATTTATGCATGTTGTGCATACGACGCTCCGCAGAGCGACGCAGTATTAGGAAAGATCGAGTTAGAGGTCGGACGAGTCCATTCTCGAGCCCAAGCGCAGCCCAAGAGCAGCCACGCGGCGAAAGTCGTGCGAGTGGGAATTAGAGAATCGTAGCTTGATTTTACGTATTAAAAAAAATAATAGCCCAACGTTGATACGAATGTCGTTAGGTAACATTACTTTTGCACTTGGTCAAATATTTTGCCTGGCAAAAGTATCGTATTATCCGTATCGCATAATGCCTCGATGATTTATGTCTCCTTAACTATAGGTGAGGAGGCATTGATCGACGAGGAAAAATGTACAATACGATTGTGGAATATTAGCTGAAGAGACACTATGAAGAAGAGGAACTGTCCAACAATCCAGCAAGTAAACGATCGATTCTTCGGGCACAGCGAGCGGCTTTCCTCGCGAAGGTTGCTATTTATAGAACTAGAACGGGTGGAACATTGTAATTCTATGTGGAATGAAAGAAATAATTTACTTTATGAAGAATTAACATGGCACCGCCAACTTACGTACATTTTCAATGAAATGCTACATATCATTTAGCATTGATTACGTTTCACATATCCATCCTATACGTAGCCCGTAATAATATTGGTTGTACAGAATTTATGTTCTTTAATTCCACAATCCAAGATCTATCTTATCTATTATTATGTCTAATTTGTCAGTCCCGAATGTTTATTATTTCTCCCAAGAGTCTCCCATATTATTGTGGATCATCGTCTTGGATTCTTATTTTCATTTAGAAGTATGAATAGCACAATACGTAGCACAAATTTTGAAAGGCGTTAAAACAAACATAATAGAGGAAAGTAAAATTATTGTTACGAGAGGTAATCCACAAGCAAGTTGATGTTGTTGGACGATTGCAATATTATTTGGTGAAATTATAATTGAATTTTATTTTAAAAGTTAATGCGCTGTATTGTTTTATATATATTTAATTAATGTTTAATATTATCTATATCTACCAAGTATAAGTGTTTTATAAATTGCCTACTAATGTTGTATTATATTATACATTCCAAAAACTTATTAAATATGAAGTTCGTAATGTAGCCTTCGCATATTGTTTTTAAAATTCGTAATTATGTCACTTTTATAACTTTCCGTGATTTCAAATAAAAAAGGCATTATCTTTTTTTTTTTTTTTTTTTTTTTTTTTTATAAATTCAGATAACGAATTTGCAACTAAAAGGAAAACGTTAGCCTACTAGAGTTATAATTTTTTTTGTAATAAAATATCGGTTTCAGAACAAGATAATCTAAAAATATTACACACACGTATGTAGAGACCAACATTATGTCTATCCCAAGTTTTACTCAAGGCTGTAAAATCGTGAACGAGATAAACAGAGTTGCTTTCATAAAGCACTGGTGAATAGTCGTATGATTACTTTTATAACATTTGCAGTAAATTTTCTTTTGTTTGTTTTCGATGCGTTAATATCGATAAGTGACATTGTTCGTTGGTAGTTTAAAAAGCTAATTTTGATATTTCATTCTGTACGTTATTCACTTTTCTTGCATTGCTAACCTACATATGGGAGAGCATAGTTTTGGACATTTTACTGTTGTTCTTAAATACAATTGCGACTGTGCCAAAGACAATTAGTACACTTGTAACTGCACAGCCAGAATGTACAAAACCAATGACGATATTGGTATACTCTTTAACTTAAATTAACAATTACAAAAATATTAACATTCGACTAATGTATTTTAAGTTATAAGTATCATACCAATGAAATTTTCACATTGTACACACACCCACACGCACGCACGCGCACGCACGCACATATCTTTTCCAACTACTTTTTTATGAAGTGATTGTTATAGGAATCTCATTTTACTGCGGCCAATTTAGAAACAAATTTTCAAGAAACGGTCGTTAAATATAGATAATTATAAAAGTATGTTTATAATATTTACAGTAGATATTTTAATTATTATAGTTGAGGTCAATGCTTATCAAGCTTACACATATATATATCTTTTGAAAAATTATGTCAAAATATTGCAAAAAAGGTGGGTGTATATGTTTGAGGATGTACGTATGCTGCAACCAAATAAAAAACATTAATATCATCGAGTCTTGGTCGATCAGAAATGTTCGAATGGGCAGGAGGTATTGGTATAAGGTTTATTTAGTTAAAGAAACAATGATAAATGATTGATGAACAATGAAAAATGGATTCCTTTAATTAGATTATAACTTTAGAAATCTAGTCGAATAAAATTTCGTTTCATTCTATATATGTATATGTATATATACACACACATATATATATATACATTTTCTAGCATATATAATTACGTAAAAGTAAAGGTACTCCTGTTTTCATTACAACTTTTTTGATTTTGCAGTATCTATTTTTAAGTAAATCTTCATATTTTTAAAGAATTGTGGATAAGAAGTAAAATAAATAAGATTGCATGAATCAAATATTTATCAAATATCGTGACAAGAAAACGTATTCTCATATATACGGTGACGAAATATATGACTTTCGGATTCTATCGAATTGAGTTCAGCCATTTCACTGATTTGCAAATAACCACTCAACTTTTATTCACAAATTGTCACGAGGTGATCGCCAATGTGCTTATTATCTTAATTATATGCGTGAGTAGGGAGAAATGTAATGATTCAATTTCTCAAAGTACAATAAAGTAAGAGCCGGGGCGTGTTCTAGCTTCTTCTGATATGGTTGATCAATACTGCTCTGACGACGTACGTACATGAAATTCTCTGTGAATATTCGCTGCAAAGCTTGTAAAATTCACTGGCAAGCCTCATATTATTTGAACATCAATGATTTTATTCTCATTTTTACGTTTCCAAGTCATCCACGTGCTTCGGAGATTCAGAAATAATTGCCTACAAGCTTCTCACGGCTATAATTAATCGCACCGCAATACCTGAATTATTTTTGCTTTCAAACTTCGATATTATCATCAAGCACAATAAATAGGTGGAATGATAATTGCTGTGGATGGGAAAATATTTTCATACGCGTACGTTTTTAACACAAGTACTCATACGAGATATTCCCAAGGCAATGACTTCTTGTTCATTCCACCAAGGAATGACACTAAAGTCCACCATTTAGAAAAGCGCTTACGTAAGGCAAGTTTCCAGATGTCTAAAGTTTAAGAGATTGACTTATTAAATGAACGCTTGTCAACTCTTAGAATGTAAAAGTAAGTGCTAATCTAGTTATTAATTCAATGCTTATTTATATTGTTGAGGGTTTTCCTAACATATATCATGATAAAAGATTAATTTAATTTGTCTTTTTAGTTTTAAAATTGAAATTAACAGCTAATAAAAAAAATTAATAATTACTTTGATGTGAGATTCAATTTTATAATAATAGTTGATGGACAAAAAAAAAAGTTATACGACTTTTCGATTGACATATTCAATTAGCAATTAGATAACGCATATTTTAAAAACACAGTGACAAATAATAATTTCATATTTAATTTAATTATTTTTCTCATTACTTTTACTCGAATAGATTTTTAAATGTGTACAGAATCTCCTTTGTACCATGAATGAGACCAAAATTGTCATACTTATGTATGTTTTTGGCATTATCTCGTTGTTTAAAATGTTCACAATGTTGAATAAAACGACTGAACGAGTAAGCTCTTGATATAATTAATAAATATTTATCAATGCCTAACAGTGACCACGGCTAAGACAATACATTGTAATTCAAATT
Organism: Ceratosolen corneri; assembly: GCA_030522565.1. NCBI lineage: Eukaryota > Metazoa > Arthropoda > Insecta > Hymenoptera > Agaonidae > Ceratosolen > Ceratosolen corneri. The sequence goes on from JAPYYT010000475.1 coordinate 61,486, forward strand.
TGAAAGTTCCAAGAGAAATATTTAATATAACGAGATACTGGAGACAAATGCAAATAATTTATTTAAAAAAAAAAAAAAAAAAAAAAAAAAAAAAAAAAAAAAAAAAAAAAAAAAAAAAAATAAAAAAAAAAAAAAAAAAAAAAAAAAAAAAAAAAAAAAAAATATATTCAAAATATTTAGCTGAAATGTTCTTTTAAATTGTAATAACATCTCGTGTATTTGAGTGATGTAAGAAGGCAAATCAAATTCTATTTTGCGTAAGGCTTTGTATAAATAAGCCATCAAAAGATACACTTTACGTATGAAATAATTATAAAAGGTTCAAATATTCTTAAGCAATATAATTTCGTAAATGCATTATATCGTTTAAAATATTTGCTAGAAAATTAATTTTTATAGTTAGTAAAAGTCATGTAATTTTGTTTGAACTCGGAGCGCCTTTACAGCAAAACTTAATAATATTTACGATTCCTTAATAAAATTATTCTTTGAATTGAAAAATAGGGAAGGATTAGAATTTATGGTACTCCTAAGTAATCAGAAAATTTTCTGTAATCTTCAAATTACACTGACTATGTACGGTTATACCTTATTATAAGATTTATGGGTCTTAAAGTCTCCATTATTAAATTACCCTCCTTTGGGGGGGCGGGGGGGGGAGATTTAGGTATAAACCAAATGCTTCTAGCATGTCATTTAGTACAAAAGATAAAAACAACGACAGTGTCATTAAAGCTCGGAATAATTGCCGTTTCTTAGTATAAATGTAAAGACTGCTTATTTATTAGTTATACCTAGTCAATTGTAAATTTGTAGACATAGAAAAGATTAATTTTCGGACCTAAAATATTGCGTGCAGCGAATAAAAAAATATCTTACATTAAAATACCTGGAATACATTGCCTTCTTTGTGTAATACTTACAAGAAGTCAATGTCAAATAATGTTAATTTAAATTTGAATTATTTTCTTATTCTACGCAAATAATAATAGTTCTCATAACTTGACACGGGACAATGATATACAATGCGTGGAGTAAATATTTAATGCTGTTAGTATGAAATTAGACAAAAATTAAGTCCAATATTATGTATAAATATTGCGTTTCAAATACAAGTTGAAAATCTTATTTATTTAAAACAAGAAAGAACAATACACAATCATATTTTTGAGGTATGATTATATTCATTTTTGATCTTTCTGCATAACATGTTTTGATATTCCTAAAATTAAAGAATAGAATCGTCATTCCGCTTAATTTTAAAATAATAAAACTGCCTTATGATAGTGCGTAATGTTACATTGTCTACCGAAATTTTCTATTTAACGGAGAGGACATTAAACATTGAGGAAATATTACAAATCAATTCTCTGCACTCGTCACTACCTTCTGCAATGCTGTCAATCCCAATATGTCAAAGTTATTAATTACAATTAATTCTTTCGTTCATTCAAAATTGTTGGTCTACAATCTAATGAAATGGGGGAACGAGTATTCAAAACTAATTGGTTAATTTCGTGTTATATATTTTACGTAATTGAAAGTTAATTAAGAAAAATCATATCTTACGTTACAAACACCATTATTTATAACAATTCTTCAAAGTGCTTAAATAGAAATAACTTCAAAATTTATGAGATGAAAACTAATATTCAAAACAACTTTTTCGTATAAATTTTTAACGAATTGTACTTGAATTTCTAATTGTGATTAAATTAATGAGGTGCTACAGTGACTTATTTTATTCCATATAGAAATTTAATGTTTTAATAGAAATATATTTGATATTTGGCGTTAGTTGTATTTATTATTAGCTTATTAAAACGAAAAATATACTATTGATTGTGAAACATTGCAAAAAATAATTTACATTAAATTGATAATAATTGTTGCTATTTAAAGGAATCATAACACTGAACTATTAAACTAAAATATTAAAATATAATAAATGTTTATTTTATACAAATCATTTGTTGTCCATTTACTTAAATATCAGAGAATCTACATTTGTATTTTATAAATTATTTTGTGTACATAACACCTTTTATTTGGACAAATATTTTTTCTCACATTTCAATAGAGCTGCTCAACAATTTATAAATAAATTAATTAATCAGTTAAATATCTGTTTGTACAGTTACTTATTCTATTAAAAATTATAACCTAATGTCATAAAGAATGATTTAGACACATTAACTTGATTATTTTGAAAATATATCGGAACATTATTAAACTGAACTTCACGAGAAATGTTTACTGTTAGCCTTGTAGGTGTTATCAAAGTAAAATAAACAATAAATATTTAACAAATTTAACGAAGATAGTGTTTTTACTTTTATCTTTTAATTGACGTTGACAACAAGAATTCATAGTGAAATATTAAATGTTAATCTTTACTTATCATTTGAAATTTCTAAGTTTATTTGTCAGTTACACGATCGATTAGGTTCGGTTTACGTACATGTTATTCATTGCAATAATTATGATATTTTTAAACCCCAATACGATTTCACCGATCAATCCTCTTAGGACAATATAACAATATATAATAATTAACATGTTGTCTTCATTAGTTCTTCCAAATCCATAGCTTATGGATTAATATTTACAAAAATATGTTTCCATCACAATTCACAATTCCGTTACAACAACAAATTATTAAGTGAATGTTGATACATTTTTCTGTCTTTCAACCATACAGATGCACAAAACATTAAATGATAATTTACAATCTTAAAATTGATGGAAAATATTAATTAAATATCAGATAAATATATGTATTCTAATGTAGCGGAATGAAAGAACGATTTGATTCCACAAATTGCAATTATTTTTGCTAATTTACATTACAATTATGATGGTCGTTGGTAGTATGGTTTTCGGATTATCAATTTACCTACTCGACAGTAGCATCTAAATGTATAAAATATCCGATAGCTTTCAAATTCTATAAAATATTCTGTAAATTAAAAGTGGACAACCACGTTGTTGAATATTACTACAAGGTCTTAACAAAATACATGGGCTGACTCATTACAATTCTTCGAATAGTTAAGTGGGATCGAATAATATGTATATAATGATATATAATCTAGTACCCAGACCTGCTCTTACAAGTCTTGACTGGAAGAATGTCTAGTTTAAATAGATTTAAACTTTAATCAACAGATATTCAAGAGCTTTTAGTTAAGAAAGAGTGTATTTTTATTCCCTTGAGGGCATTCATAACTAGAATATTGGTATAAAGCCACGAATTCAGAAGGCGACATTGAAAGACGTAAAGACGAAAATACCGAGCAAAGAGCAAATCAAATCTTATCGTTTAATGATGATTCTTAATCTGGAGCCTGAACTAACGATAAATTCATTGCTATCAACTAGTGAACAGAAGAAAAGCATTGAAACCGATGCCCGTGTCATAGATGGCCGGTCTACGGAAGAATCAAAGCCACTTGCAATGAGCTGGTGAGCGTAATCTGACAAAAGAGAAAGAGTAGGGGCGGTCCAAGAATTTCACAAGCGCAAACAAAACAACAGAATATTCTATATACCGGGCGTCGAACGAGTTTTTAATAAATAAAAAATGCTTATCGATTCTCATTGCAATCGAATGCATTTTATTCTCGATAATTGATTTTAGTGGATGTTTTTATTGTGTGTGGTTTGGAGATAAATGTCAGTGAAGATACTAAATGTTCTAGGAGAATGTATTTCAGAGTACGGTAATGGATTTGCATATGTATATTCCGACGGATTTGAGTTTCGAACGACGGGAGAACTTTAATTCGTAATTAAAACAACAATCCAGGCAAAAATCATGTTAGCAGAAGTTTAAAAATGGAGAATTAGTAGTTTACACTGAAACTTGAATTCTCCTTTGTACAAGCATTTAACCTGTAGACTTACAAGAATCAACACATCATTTCATTAAATAGTACATTTTTAATATTTCTGCTACAGTAACATTATCTGCCTTTAATTACCACATTTCTTTATCAGTATTAGTCCCGAAGACGTCTAAAGCATGTTGCTGTAGCAGTAAAGTTGGTTCAAATATTTACAAGACTCCATCGTGAAATTCAAGATTTGAAGACATATTTATCTTCAAAATATATTTGATGACGTTCCATATGCAATCTTTATTACATATCTGCATATAAGTGTACAGCTAGTTACGTAGATATTGATAGATGGATAAAGGAATGAAATATGCACGATATCTTATTTAAGTACATAAATTTGTATATCTAGAATACTTAAAATGGATATTAAACATATGGAAGCATCTAGTACTTGGAATTTTGCTGTATCACGTTTTATAATTCTAAATAAAATAACGAATATTATTTTTATAGATAGTTTATACGAATGAATAGAATAGTTGATAGAAGGAAAAAATGTTGAACATCTTCTATCTCTATTTGGTATATATGTACAATTGATTTGTGTTATAGAACATTGATTGGACGCCACATCAATCGATTCTGTATTTTCAAGCAAGAGATTGGATGTATTAAACGTCGTTCTTCCTTTTCTACTATGTGGATTGTATTTTTTTCAGTTTGTATTTACTACTCAGAGCCTATAACCTGAGAGCTCATTTATTATGTATTCTCTTTATTACAACTCAAATCAATCTTAATATTGCCTAATGTTAATAGATATTATTGTAAGTCATTTGGTAGAAGTTTCATTATTGGTGCTTCAGCAATTCCATTATGTGGTCTTAAAATTAATACGTGTACTACGTAAAATTATTTGTAAATAGACTAATATCAGAGGCAATTGTAGCAAATAGAAATATCTAATATTTGACGCTTAAGTCTTAATTTATCTTAATTTTTCAAATAATTGTGAATGAAGTAACAGTAGCATAACCGAGTATAACCATTAAGATAATTATACCATCTGTTGGTACAATATGTATTGTTTTTTAAAGTACTTTTTCTAACCACTTTTTTAAGCCATGTGAAAAATATCTCTATAAATGACTAAATTATACATCGTTCAAGGCAGAGAAACAGTATTAGGAATAATACATCGTTAAGAGTATTTAGAAGGATTCCAAATATAGAAACATTTTCTCACAATAGGACAAATTTATGCAAGATTATTCAAACGCTTTCAAGTCATGTTCATTATAGTTCATTCGTCAAAAATAATAATTATATAGAGATAAATATGATGCTAAAGCAAACAAAGAATTTAGTAATCTATTTATAATTTTGGTTTTTGATAATTATGATTTCTCCATTAGTGGTGGATGAACATTTACGAACATAACTTACAATATTGAAAAAATATTTGGAGGTTAAATTGTTATTAATTGAGAATTGTATAAAGATGAAAATCCACGATAGTGATTGTTTTAACAGCGTATATGAAATTTATATTACGTATGTAAAAATAAGATTTTCGCTGATAATATAATTATAAAATGTTATGTATAAGATAAAATGTCAATGACATATTAATTAATGTATTTCCCGTGGTTGACATATCGACTATTTTATAATGGTGTTACGAACATATTTTGGAAAACGAGAAAAGATGTGACAATTTTATTTTACAAAATGTAGTTATATAGAAGAAACTTTTAAGTGAGAAATTAACGATGATACTACTATTGCGAAGTAAAATAATCAATTTAGCTTAAACGGACAAATTTAGAATACAGAATCCAAATATTTTTACAAACTATATATACCATGGAAATTACGATGTACGTGAATATAAGTATTAGATTTATTTGATAAAGTAATTATAAAACTTGATTGGAGTTAGTTGTAAATGGATTAGAGCAACCAAAAATTCAGAAATGCTATTAGAGTCCATAAACCTTCCAAACCTTTAATATTTTATCGAAACTTTATTTATACAATAATAATACCAAAATTGAAAATCCAATTTGTTTGAGCCTTGAACGCTAGGTTTCGAACAGTTAACAGCGTCTTTAGAATAATATTTTACAATATGTTACATAGGCATTTCTAAGAAAGTTATTTGTTGTTTAAGTTATGAATATTAGTTATTTAATAAAAAGAGGATTTTTGTTTTTAAATAATTATTATTTTGTGAAGAACCAATATTTTAATTATGCATTTTACGTAAAAAAATTTTTGCAAATATTAGAAAAAACATTCGTTTTGTTTTGAAACTAAAATTTTTGAATAAAATTAAATAAACAATATATTATATTTTGTATCTGTATTAAGTATATTTATTTTTCCCAGTACTGAAAACTGCTTTTATTAAAATAATATTGAATACAAGCAATATTTTGTGCCATTATTAATGCAATAACCACAGAATGAAATATTTAATTATGTCATAAAAATTAAATATTATTAAAAATTCAAATCATAATTTTTCGTATTATCAATTTTGTTAGTATTACAGAACTTGGTATTTGGTACTAATATTCCTTCCGAAAATAATTTTCGTGGATTTTATTTAAAGCCGTTTATAATTATATTCTCAAGTTACATTTTCTGACTAATAGTATAACCTATGTGTGTAAGTTGCTTAAAAAGCAATAAACGTAGAAAAAAGAGTGAAATAAATGGTATATAAAATATAAATACATGGATATTTTTACTATTTTTAATAATATTCTTTTTATATAAATAAAGCAAGTGATTTGAATGTTAATCTAATAATATGTTATGCCCTTGATTGATCTACTTGAATTTAATGTATATAATGATATATGAAACTTCTATTAGGTTAATGACGTAAGTAGTGTACGATTATTGGCTCGCATATAATTTAAAAAGAAAAAAAACTATACTCGTTATCAAACTACATGCAGCAATGATTTAAAACCAGATTAAAATATATATTTAGAATGACACTATATTCAGTACACATCCTATGAATGATGGCTTAATGATATAAAGTCTGATATGCAGAGGTTAGATATTTTTCGTACGAAAGGGTATAATTTAAAAGAGCTCTGTACTGCCATATCCTATAATTATTTATTTCGAGAACTCTAAAGTAACATATGACGATAAATGAATATTTAGAGTGCAAGGCAACATAATTATCAAATTGTATTATATTTGCTTTTTAAAAAAATATATTACCATTTATACTGATTACAAAAAATATTTGAACTGTGAAAATTCAAACACCGATTTTTAATTTTTAGCCGACATAATTGTTAATTAAAACGAGGTTCACCGTAAGCGATATTGACTGAAATTGTTAGTATTTTTACGATATCGAAGCGCCACCTTGCAGACTATTGACTAAACTATCGAAGATTAACAGAACGCCCACACGCTCTACACGGAATTAACATTTAATAAAACAAAATACTTTTTCTTACTTTGAGATTTAAGTGAATAAAAGTATGGGATCGAAAGTTTTCTATTATTTGCCCCCTAACAAATTCCCTAACAAAGATTTATAAAAACACGTCCAGAAGAGTTAATTTTTCTTGAATGAATAAATCTAAATTTTTTTTTCTTATTTTCTTACTTCAAAATTCGATTCTTATTTTGTACAATTCTTAGATGGGTTTGTTCATTCGAACAACTTGACTTTTACTGTATTAATTATAAATGTTAATAGCGCTATCGTTCATCTTGCGTTATGTAACAAATGTTTGTTGTGGATCATTTGATAACAGATAAATTATAAATTTATTGAGACCGATGGGATAAACTAATATCCAATAGATGCAAAATTTTGAAGTTGAGTGAGAAAAAAATTAAATTAAATTCAATTAAATTCAATTGAATGCATCCGAGTTCTATACTTTAAAACTATAATAATCATGATATTTCATATAAATTTTGAAACAAAACAACAATTAATGAACTTCTGATACTATTGTGTTATTTCAAATCATTGAAATGTTTGATCTTAGCTTTTAATATAATTGAGCAGGATAGTAATATTTATATAATATACAATTCATTAATTAAAATCTTGGAAGCGTCTACATGAAGTCATAATATTGTTTTCAATTGTACATCATTTTTATCAACTTCGTGGCTTTATCTTACTGTGTAAAAATATCAAGCAATTGTGAATGTCGGAAACTACAATAAATTAAATGCGTTTCCATACACTTTATTAATATTTTACCATTATTTTTAGCTAAAAGTGTAATTAATCGTTAGAATTCATATTGAGAAAGTTTTCACAGACGATTCAAAGTACAAGAATAAGAAAAGAATATTGAGTTTATGGTAAAGCAACAATTTTAATAAGCCTCTAATTTTCGTTAATTTAACAACAATTCAATTAAATATTTCATCATTTTATCACAACTCATATTTTCAATAGAAAAAATATACATCGGAGGTTTATCGTACAATTTAAAAGTATGAATGTCTCCGTAACATCTCGTGAATATTGTGGAATATCTGCTTTTGGTTACTAGTGTCTAACAAAATATTACATACGCATATCAATATTTAATATACAATATGGCAAATCGAATACATTTATTTATTATTTTAAGAATAATTTTGGTATACTTTAGAACAATTCCGCGATATTCCCCTGAAAATCCACACCAAACCTTTCGCCTTACTTGCTACGTTGCAGAAATTTGTGCATGAGTTTCGAAGTTATAAAGAAGCTTTAAATAAACGTTCCTATTAGGTACTACAACGCCGTCGAGGTCACTTTTCTAAATTTGAGAAACGGTTTTGACTGAAATTCGTTATGTAAATAATTTGTGATCGTGTTATCCAAAATCAATTGTACACTTTCATATGAGTAAAAAATACATTAGTTACTTGAATTTGGGCACAGGTATTATTAGATTGGAAAGCACGTGCCTTCATAATCAGAATAATTTTTATTTATAAACAATTAATATTATTTGCTTAAAAAAAAAAACTAAATTTATTTTCCGATTACAGATGGCTGTTACAAAATGGTTGATCTTTCTTGTACATTCCTAACACTCAATAACAATATTTATGTTTTTAGGGATTTACAACATATTTTGATGCCATTTCACTTTGTTCTGAGGCCTAAAAATGTCGCAAATTCCGACTAATTCTTCGACAATATCTATTTTTATTATTGACAAGTGATTTGCAATCATGTCGAGAAATACATATCCATAAAATTCATGCTGCGATGAATTTCATTAAAATTACATTAATCCTTGAAGAAATATATAAAAACATTGAAAAATCATTCACGCGAAAGGGTCAAAAAGGTTATGTATCGGATACAAATAGGGTGCAGCAATATTTCTTATCTAAGTGTTACGAGTCGGACGTAAAAATGTAATCTGTACTAACCATTTAAAAGCATTTGCTCATCGGCTCAGCTTAACTGCTATTCTTAGAACAAATGTTTTTTTTCCGATTTTCAATTAATACTTTTTCCTATTTTATGAATAATAGTAATAATAATAATCATTTTATAATAATATAATAATAATAATAATATTTGACGAAAGATGAAATATTTTTATAAGAATTTCTTAACTATCATCGAAGACATTTAATGAATGTTTAAAAATAAATTATGCATTTTGGACAAATTAATTATTATAATAGATAATAGTATAATACATTATATAGATATTTGAATTATAAATAAAAATTTCATTTTCTTTTTGTAATTTGGTTTCATTTGAATTCACTTCAATATTACACTTCCTTTCAATTCATTGAATGTATAATTATAAAAATTATGTATTCTTATAAACCAAGCTTATAAAACAAAATGAATTTCTTAGAATGTAATGGCCATCGTTAAATACGTACAGGCTATATTTATCCAAAAATAATATAAATATTTAATTATGTAAACTTACTATGCTTCGATTTTCTCTGCGTGAATGTGTTTAATTTTCAAAATTGCTTATCATCAAATGCGATCATTTCAATTGTCGATGCATTTAAATATTTGAATATGCTAACACAGTCGGCTGCAATTAAAAGAAGAAATTAAGTGAGATTTTGTTAGTAAAGATATTTCACCTTAACAAGGCTTTCAATCGACGATGTTATCGCGTTTTTTGACGGCACTATAAAACAATATAAAACTGCTAGCTGTTAATATATGTGAGAGCTGTGGGCTTTTAAATCTTGAAAAGCAGCTGTTTTTAAAAACACGAGATGATATTGAAATTTGGCGATCAAAGAATTATTTATCCGTACAATGGAAAAATGAGTAATTTATAAAAAATGATAAATGATGGAGCTACATTTTTAGGTGTAGCTCAGAACGAAGATGAAATTAAATTAAATTTACAAACAGTATTTTTACTTACAGAGAGTATTAGAAAATGACATTGGTCTTAGGAATGTCTTGAGTTTTAAAATTTGCAATAATATAATTATAAATTTAAAATTATTAAATTATTATTAGCTCTGCTAAGGTGAATAAATTCAATTATTTTGCTTGCTGTAAGTTTTTATATTTATAAAATTTTATCGCATAATATTCCTTCCACAGCTGCGACATTTGCCAAATCATTTCAAAATTACGATGGCTACCATAAAGTACGATTATTGACATTTATGATTGATGTGTGGTTTGTTTAAAAAAAGCTTTCTTTGTTAAACCCGAAAGAAATTACGAGCTGATTAAATTGATGTGTTAGTAAAGTACGTTTAAAACTTATAATTTTTTTTAAACATTATATACGCTAATAATTTCGAAAAATATATTTCAAAGTGGCATATAAGCACTTTAATAAAGGACGTACACGGATATAAATATTATACAATGTCAATTGAATTGTTCTAATAAAAAAAAGGTTTGGAATTTTTTTTATAAATCACTTCACTTGAAATAATTTTCTAATATTTTAGGTTCATATTTAAAAATCTACTATCCATTATCTGCTTTTAAATGTTTTTTTAATGTATATATGCTACAATTTTAAAATAAGTTTTTAGATATTTTATCGCATATTGTATATTTCAATTTTAAGTACATCAATGATAAAAAAATTTGGATTTAATTTTAAAGTAAGTACTGTCGTTTAACTTACACAGTTAGAATATTTCAATAAATTCAAAAATCATCTGGATAGATACATTTGTTACTCAAATAATAAAACAACTTATTGAAATTAATTTATTTTATATATTAAAAATTGAACACCATTTTATGTTATTACATATTATACTTTCAACAAATTTTATGTTATTTTATAAAATATCAATAAAAATATAATTCTTTATAAATTTAAAATAATAGGATTAAGGAATAAGCATTTTATTATTCAACTTTAATTTTATTTATTCATAAATATATGTAATAAGGAGAAAATTCAATGAATTTGTGACAAAAAATAAGTACGCAGAACGAATGATATATTAAAAATGAGTGACATTTCAGGTTTAAGATTGATACATTTTCCATTGGGTGACAAAGATTTATATTTTATTATTACATTTTTACAATAAAATTTATTTTATAAATTGTAGACTTCATGATGTAGAAAGTGAGATGGATTACTGTAATAAAAAATATTTTTGCCAATTCAGATTTTTATTAAGTTTATAAAATTTGAATGATACATCGTGATTATTACTGCATGCATTATTAATTTCCAGAAATGATGAAAATAATGATATTGATATAATTAATATTGGTACAATAGAAACTATTACAATAATTATAATAATGAACTAAAAAATGAAATTGACATTAAGCAAGCACAAAGAAAGCAATTTCCAACACCAATGTATTTAAATTTAAGCAATAAAGATTATACGTAATCATAAAATAAAAAATTCATTCTCCAGTTACAATATTATTTTCAGATGTGGTTTTAGTAAACTATTGGATGATTTAATAAAATTTATAGCTGAACCATAAATGTAGACATGCTGACGATGAAATATACATGTACAAATAAGTGACCATCCATGTTGAAAATTGAAGAATAAATGATGATAGTATATGTTTACTTCTTTCCCTAAAATATTGACAAAAACACATAATACCTGCAGCGTTTATACGCACATTTTACGATGGGCAATTTTCTTCATTATATTAATATAATTTTGTATAATTCTATCCGCAAATACACCTTATATTATTAATACTTATTAGAATATAAATTATTTATAACTTAAGTAAAACAGGCAATAAAAAATAATATTAAATACTATCATACACAAATTAATATAAACGTTATTATATAAAGTTTAAAAAAGTTTTATTTCAAATTTTTTAAAAGTATTTTAAAAATATAAGACGCAAATTATGACATCTGCATTTTTATCATAAAAATGTAAAAATTTCTTCAATTTATTGAATCCATACCTATACATTAGATTTCTTTATAAATTGTTTATTAATGTATCTATTAATAAAAATTTTCTAACCATAATTGCTGGAAGTTACTGTTTATGATTAGACTCTTTGGTAGCAGGAAATATGAAAATTATAATATTAAAACCATTTTATGCGAATAAAATTCTAAGATATGTTTATCATAATTATCTTTTTACTAATCGTATAATAATTATGCAGTCTATACTATAAACACTTTGAATACATTGTTGTGAATGCTTTGAAAATAAATATTTCAAATAATAATATTGTATTACCACTTTTTTGTTGTTTGTTAAGTAGAATTTATTCTTTGTAAATGGAAAACTGAAATATCGATGCGAGTTGAATCTAATTTTACATCAAACAGCGAAATATAGTTGCAACTGTTGAAATTTATTATTTTAAAAGTCTTAATTCTAATCAGATAAGGCATCAACACCTACATCTAAGAAGCAGCGATGTACAAATATTTCAAACTAACCACTTTATAAGAATAGACAAGTTGACTAAGAACTTGCTTCTGATTATGGTTTCATAGACAATCAAACTCATGCAAACAAACTGTTGTTCAATAAAATTATTTACTCTTTTCCTTCACCTCTCCTATTCTAGTTTTTAATTCCAAGTTAACATAAAAGTAATTTACTCTAATTTACATATGAAAGAAATGCTTAATACTTAATATTAAATACAGTTGTCTGAATATAAATATAAAATTCGGTTGCAAAAATAGAAAAATAATTTAATATAAAACCTAAAAGAATACTTTAGACATTACAAATCAGTTTAGTTTAAATAATAATAATTTTCAAAACAAAATAAATGTAATAATAATAGTAGGTTTTATAAATATGAATGAATATAAATATGAAATTTGGTTACAAAAGTAGAAAAATAATTTAATATAAAGCCTAAAAGAATACTTTAGACATTACAAATCAGTTTAGTTTAAATAATAATGACTTTCAAAACAAAGTAAATATAATAATAATAGTAAGTTTTGTTGAATACAGCACTATTCTTTACCCGAACATTTTTAATACAATATTGATTAAGACTAATTTAATGCTAATAAATAGATTTTATTCGATTATGAATTGAAGTTATTAAAAAGTATTTGTCTTTTTATTACATAGCACCAAAATATTTATTTGAAAATTTTTATATAAAAATTAATGTTAATCTAATCATTAAATTATAACGTTAATAGAATTCCAGTTTATATTAAAAACTATTAAAACCATCAGAGCTAATTTTATTTGTTTTTGTACAATTCTATGGTAATAAAAAAAAGTAGAATATAGATTGATAAAATACATTGGTTTACACTTTACACTTCTATAATCATAAAGTACACAATATTTTAAGGCTATTAACAATAATTAAAAAATAATTATAAATAACAAATAATAGTTAAAAGTATTTCTTATTAATTTCTAAGATTGTATGTAACACTACTAAAGCCTTTTATAAATTAAAATTGCAAAATTTGAAACAGATATATTTAATTATTAATGTTCAATTAAATTTATGTATAATAGTATTTGTTTTCATCAAAATAAATAATACTCAAAAGCTTAATAGTACATAAATTATGAATTTCATTTTTTATTTTTGTATTTAAAGTTGAAAAGTTTCAGAAATTTGCCCATAAATATTAGACAATATTTTGCATTTATTTTTGAAGACTTTTATAATCAGATATTAAAATCATGCAATACTGAATAATGTTCTTTGTATTAATCATGCCAATTGAAATTTTGAAATAAATTACTGAAAAGCACTGATATGTAGTAAATGAATCGAACGATTAACATGCATTTATACGTTTCAATACCCAAGAACTAAATAACAATTTTGACAAACGTTTTCATAACCATCACCGATTATCAATTAAAACATTTAATACCATAACCCAATACTTATAAATGAAAATGCAAAAGCTTATATGTCTAAATGAAGTTGTTTCATAAACCAAATTTAAATCTATGTTAATATGAAGTATTAGTACCTTTTTGGCTGCTGCCCCTACTTTACTTTTCTTTGTCCCCCTGACTTTCTTCATTCTGTTTTTCCTTTCTTTCCTCTGTTTTCTAGTTTGCTTTTGTTTCTCATACAATCCATGTCGCTGTAACCTGTATTTGGGTTCGAATTTCATTGCGAAATCTAGGGTATCATAAATAACGGCAAAACCGGTCGATTTACCACCACCAAAATTTGTTTGAAAACCAAACACAAATACCACGTCTGGCGTTACTTTGTATATTTTCGCAAGCTTTTCACGAATTTCTGTTTTCCTTACAGATGGCTGTCCAGCATGTAGGACATCCACAACCTACAATATATTGTATTTATAAAAGAATACTTTGACATTACATACGTATTATTGCGAATTCAGAAGTTTAATTTATTCACGACTTACCATCTGCTTTCGATTTAACAACCTGTTGGTCATAAACTTGCGAGTGCGAATTGTTACCTCTGTCTGCAAGAAATTCATAACAAAATTTGATTTATAGGTTATGTTGCTGATTGTCTGCATTAACTTGTAAATATTATTTAAAAATTAATTGGCACTTTCTTTAACAACTACGCGTCATTTTGCACATCCCCCTCAACTACACAATGCTCACGAACAATTAATTTACCTTCATCTATCCGCCAGACATTAACCGAGAAAAATACATCATTAAAAACTTAACTCTCTTCTAAAGTACAAAACCATTTGACAATCTACCATTATAATCTAACGAGCCGTTAATTTCCGATAATTTTTATTACAATTGCGGCTTCGTCTCATTTGTGATTCCACATTTCCTGATGGATTACACCGACTTACCATTTTGCTTCGCTTATCGTGCAGCTTAAAAAGACTTTGGCAGCAACGAAGGTAAAAGCATGGCGACCATACGCCAAGGATAAATGTCCGGAACTAATGCAACTTGCTCATACTGGCTCCACTGCTTGAGCGCGCTCGTTCAAATTTCATCGGCAGCTCTCTCTCAAGCGATCCCACTAACGTCGACTCTGAATTTATTCTACATCATATTAAAAACAATGAATACTCCCGATAAATGCATATTTTATATTATATGGAGGATTAGCGGTAGAATATTAATATACGAATTTGTATTTTATGCCATTTTTGAGTTGGTTTAAGCGAGAAGTCTATAAAGCTCAAGTGTACGTAACGCTTAGTCGCTTAAAGATTAAATCTTTAAAGTTTTATTCATTACATAAAGTTTACAATTTAATTTTAAAACCTATTTATAAATGGTTATTGCAAAGTGGCTTTTCACATTTATTTAACAATAATTCTAGATGTAGGTCCAGTGCCAGTAGGGTGTCATTCAAGCGTATGCAAAGTAAAAATTAGCACAAGGTTATTATAGGCGCTGAGAATTCAATAAAGAAGATGTTGAATTTTCCAAGTTTTGAAACGAAATATCTATATGATGGTAATGCACAGTCTGTCCTAAATTGTTGTCGAGTGCGCTGAGATTGTACGTGATTGTAGGATTGTAGGGTTTTGAAATGAGCCAAGATCGATGCAGTGGACAATTTAGTTGTGAATGTTGAGAAAGGTGTGGAGGAGCGTGGAAGGAGCCGAGGTTTTGTAACATCGCGGGATAATGAGAAGGGGAGGCAAGTTTGAGCTTTAACTGGGCCTAATGAGTAGGATGGGGGGCGTCGATTAGCCGGCAGCCTCAACTTCTCGGGCCAATTAAATTTCCTGCTGCACATGCCAGCACGTGGGCATCCGAAGTAGAAAGGTCAGAGGAGAATGCGATGCAGTTGCTGCGGCCAAGGAAGTAGTGTAGAGCGAGCAAGACGGGAAAATCCTGGAGATTGGATGCTAGCGCGCCCGCGCGCACGAGAGAGAGAGAGAGAGTGAGAGAGAGAGCGGGAGAGAGGGAGGGAGAGTGGGAGGTAAGGGAGCGTAGGTGTGGGTGCGCGCGAGCGCTCGTCTGGCGGCCGAATCGGAATTTAAAAGGCGTCGGAGCGGTCGATGTTCGCCCCGGGAGTCGTCGGGGATTGGCGGGCGAGCGTCGGCGGGCGGGGGCGGAGCGCCCGTAGTGGGGCGCACGAGGGTGGTGTGGGGGTCTTTAAAAGGTCCTCCCGGGCTGGCGAGGAGGGCGTCGCGACGGTCAGGTAGCGCGCGGCCCTCGGGGTGGGGGAGCCTCTGGTCGCTCGGCTCGGCCTGCTTTCCGTATCCCTGACGTCGCGTGACGGTCAGGGTTGCGTGGGTGCGGGCGCTGCGGCGACATCTGCCGGGCGTCGGGGGCCTCCTGCGCTGGCCAACTACAGAGGCGGTGACTGGCGGCCCGAGAGGAGCTCGAGATTCGAGAGAGAGAGCGACGAGTGCATGTCTGCGTAGGGAGCCGAGGTGAGCGCTGTGCCGTGCCGCTGCTGCAGCCTTGCAATCGCTGTCCTAAAATGGCGTCGGGCGCGGAGCAACCAGAATATTCGTCGCCAGTTAAGCGTCGGAAGGTCGGCCGTGACGATTACGGAGCGACTGCCGACTCTAGACTCGGCATTTGCGACGGCAAAACGTCGGCCAGCCCAACCGCTGAGGACTTGGAAGGTATTTATCGAAAAATATGGATCGAGCAGCGTTGGCCACAACGATTGCAAGATGGCCGACATTTCGAGCCGCGAGAGCCTCGGGGTCGTTTGCGTTGGGCGGGTTCCGATCTCGGCCACGGCTGGGCGGCGCCGCCATGACACTTTGGCGCCGAATCTACCCTGGCTTGGTCTTTTTAGCACCGATTTTCACGATCAAGAGCGCCGATCGAGGGCTTCTTAATGGGAACGTTCATTTTCTTGGCCCATTGGCTTTTTAATGAGGGCCGTTCGAGCGCAAGGAGCTGCGGTGTGGATCGAGCTTTCGAGCGGGAAAATTTTAAGGCGGGAATAACGGAAAGGTCCATTGACGGTAAAATTGTCGGATAGTTGGAGGCGTTCACAGATGGCACACGGGAGTCGAGATACAAATCGACAACAACAAAAATGTCAGGCTGGTTTGTCAAGATGCGCGCGCGTGCGTTTTGTCTCAGCTGTCCTAATGTATGTGTTAAAATTCGAGTAATTTTAAAATTAATCTATTAATTATTACTATTTTTCTCTTCAACTTTTGCGTACTTAAGTCGCAAGTGAAAGGCGCTTTCAATACTAACGACGATATTTTATCGAAGCGGTTTATGAGTTATTTTGTAAATTAATCGCTCTAGCGAAATGTAATTTGACAAACTTTGGTTGCAGCATCGTTGAATGATCATAGATTTTCCGAGTTAAGTGACGGTATGAAATCCGCTTCAACATCGTGCGATTTAACAAATTCGTCAACTCCAACTCGCACCGACTCAATGAGCGACGACACAGGATTTCCGTAAGTTTCCCTAGCGGTTTTAATTTTACAATCACCCAAGGTATAAAGCGACAATAAATAACCAATGTTATTCGTTAATATATTTCAGACTTGATACTGCCGATGAGAAGGATGAAGTATCGTCTACCGTTTCGAATTTATCTGATATAACAGGGATTTCGATGCTGTCGGATGATGGCGACGGTAGCTTAGAATGGAGAAATGCATCATCCTGGGTTCAGAAACAAATACAGTTAGGAACCGATCCTAGAGATGTTCTTAAACTTCTCTTCTCGGATCCTACCGAAATCCCAGAACAAGTAGATGATATTACATTATGGAGGGTTGGTGTTATTATTTTTATTTTTCGCTCATTGACATATCCATTGTCAACTGTGTTAAAATAATAATGTTAATGTTAATTTAATTATTAATGTCAATTTATTTCGCAGATCGTTATAAACATGATGTCGGAGCCCCCTAAGAGGCAGAAATTATCACATATAAATACAATATTGGATGTAGTAAATCTTATAAGAAACAGTAAAAACATTATTGTTTTGACTGGCGCTGGTGTAAGTGTTAGCTGTGGTATTCCTGACTTTAGGAGCAGAGATGGCATTTACTCCAGATTGGCACAGGATTTTCCCGATTTACCCGATCCACAAGTATATTAATTTCTTAATCCGTTAACCAGAAGCTCTTATTATCATTTTAATTAAACGATTAACTTTCTTATAGGCAATGTTTGACATTAATTATTTCTCGCAAGATCCCAGACCATTTTACAAATTTGCTCGTGAAATATATCCAGGGCAGTTTAAACCTAGTCCTTGTCATGAATTTATAAAAATGTTAGAAAAGCAGAAGAAGCTTTTGCGAAATTACTCACAAAATATTGATACACTAGAAAGAGTAGCTGGGATTAAAAATTTAATTGAATGCCATGGTAACTTAATGGAAATATCGATTATTACATCGTTAATTTGTAATAGTGAATAATGTAGAATTTATTTTTAGGTTCATTCGCAACTGCTTCTTGCACAAAATGCAAATATCAAGTTCGCTCGGATGATGTTAAAGAAGAAATTTTTGCTCAAACTATTCCAATGTGCCGCAAGTGTCAAGAACAATCATTACCTTCGATAGTTGAAACAAATCCCAATGAGAATTATAGAGGTAATTTTAACGTATGTTACTTTGAAGTTTACATTTAAAAGTTAAATATTTTTAAATTAATTGATTTTAGATTTAGTGGCACAAGGAGTCATGAAACCAGATATAGTTTTCTTTGGCGAGGGTTTACCAGATGCCTTTCATGATGCAATGGCAAGCGATAAGGATATTTGTGATCTTTTGATAGTTATTGGTTCTTCATTAAAAGTTCGACCTGTTGCACTAATTCCTTCTTCGATTCCTGCAAATATTCCGCAAATTTTAATTAATCGGGAATCACTTCCACACTTGGAATTTGACGTTGAACTCTTAGGTGATGGGGATGTGGTTATTAATCAACTTTGTCACATGTAAGTCAAGCTTTACATTTAGCAATATTGACGCGAAAATAATTACCATAAATATTTTACTAACAAAATAACTGGCTATTATGTGTAGGTTGGATGGAAATTATAAAAAAGTCTGCTGGCGCGATAATGTATTAGAAGAAGCTTCTAGGTTACTACCTCCTGAGTTTCCAATAAGTGATTCTTGGGATCAAAGTCAAGATACATTAAATCAGGACTTTTCTCAAGATAGTGTGCAGGTTGAACAGAATGATTTCTTAATAGAGTCTACGTCTAAAAGAGAATCGAGAGTATTTGATCGAGAAGAACAGGATAAAAGTAGTACGCTGGATGACAGACCATGGAAAAAAATTAAAAGTGATTCTGATTTGAAAGAACTTTTTGAGGATGAACCTTTGTCGTGTACAAAGTTTTATTCAAACATTGTAGATTATTACGAGAAGAAGAATTTCACTGACGAAGATACCTCAAAAAATACAAGCTCCGATAGCGATAACGATAGTATATCAGAAAATACTAAAAATCGTCAAAGTCACAAAGGTAAGGGAGTCACAATCGAAATATGCAAAAATTTACGCTCGAAAATTATTTAATAATCCTTGTTTATTATAGCACACAACAATCAGAGAAGTAATAAAGATGATCATAAAGATAATAAACTACTGGATGACAGACTTTGGAATAAAGAAGGGCATAAAAGAAGAAATACAGAAGAGTCTAATGATTTCGCAGGAGACAATACAATTTCAGATAATGAATATACGGACGTGAGAAATTTGTCATTTCATTCGGAATATACAGAGCACACGGTTAAAAATTTTATATTTATTGAAGAAAGTCACGAGAGGCAGCTGGGTAGTTTAAGCTTTGATAATAATTTAATAAGGCCAGAGATTGAAAGCAGTCCGAAATTTCAGAATTCAAATTCTCGTAAAAGCATGACATTAAGTTCGGGTGAAAGTCCAACAACTTCCTACGAGTCGTCATCAAGAGCTGCAGAAGAAATTTTTATTTCCGAAGAATGCCACGTTGTCCCGAGAATAGATTGCTTAAGGGATGACTCTACCTTGGAAGGAAATGTAGATCCCTCAAAGTCGTCTGATAAAATGGATTTGAAGCCCAGACACGCGTCGATAGATTCGGTAATGGATTCTGCATTGGGAGACAGCTGTAGTAGCTCTGATTGTCAGAAAAGAAAGAACGACGTTGATAATACCGATGAGAACAAAAAATTCCATAAATTAGATGGCCATTCTTGGCAACCTATGAATAGAGACAGCCTTGCATCAAGACTCCCAGGTAAGACTTTTCTAATCAATTTAACAAATCAATATTGAATGAAAATGTAAGTGGATTGTAAGCGATATCGATGTATTTTTTAGAAAATACATATTACCAAATGAAGCCGGGGAAGTACATTTTTCCGGGTGCGGAAGTGTATACGAATTTTCCATGGAATGAAGGTGTACTTCAAATTGGTGGATTAAGATCAGCATTGACAACGAGCCAGCTTCGCGAACACTGACAAGAACAAGAGACATTTTAAATTGAGTAATCAGGAAGAGATACAAAGGTATTTTTAGCACAATAATAACAAATACTTTGTTAATTTCATTTTACATTAAATGAAAATAATTAACCCCCACCCTTTTCTCTCTCTCTATATGTTAATAGTGAATAGTCAAGAGAAGACGCGTAGACGCTGATGCAGAAAAGACTGAAGCCAAAGGAATAGACAAGCATTCTCAGTCGAAATGCAGAATGGAGTTGTTTAGTATGAAATGTTGTTATAGGCTATTGGGTTACAACTCAAAGTGTGGTGCATTTAAAAATCTTTTGTTGTTGAAAGTA
>JAPYYT010000475.1:87500-115220 GCA_030522565.1 Ceratosolen corneri
TGTTTGCCCAGACAACAAATTTAACGTTGTTTGCCTAATGCCGAACGGCTAAAGATAATATTACGAGGCTTCATTCAATTAACTCGGAATAATATATTTGAATGCTTAGAAGACGCTCACGTACGAATAAAACTAATTATTATTAGCTTTAAAGAAATTTAACAAGAAATCTCTATTGCGGACAAACCCTTAACACTTGTGAAAACTTTCGTTATTGAACTTCCTGTCTTATCTTATCGCTTTATATATATATATAAAAATTTTCTGCTATTTTCTCCAAACGCGTTAATAATTCCCTTCCAATAATAATTTAATTACTCTAGCTTCGTATCTTTTCTTGTGTTTATTAAAACCTTCTAACCCTCTCTTCTCGCACACGATCAATTTATTTACACATTTTATTACTTAACGTTGTCGCTTGTGTTTGATGTTTTTATGCTTGTGGCATAAATAAGCATAAATACTACTTTGCAATGAAAATTGTATAGATGGCTTGTTGTTCTTTCCACGATCGAATATGTATTTAATTACTATTACTAAAATCTCTTACAAATAATATGTATACTTTGGCAGAATAGTCCGAGAATGAAAATTCAATTTAGAAATTATTTTTTAACTGACTTTCTCTTTATCTGCAATAACTGAAGTTGAATTTTCATAATCGGGACTGCCAAGTTGTAATTAGGTGCAGAAGCTCTGAATTTTTTATAATTTGTTATTTAATGTAATGAATGTTACGAAGATGTTTTCTTTATTATAAATGTTGTAAGAATATTATGTTTATTTGGTATTACTAACGTATAAGCTTATATTATGTAAATTAAACCTTTTTCTATAATAAAAAGCGTTTTTATTTCGTCAAAATAAGTATCCTTGAAGAACGTAACTTTCAAAATTATTATAATAATCCTTTACAATATTTTTTATATAATTTTTTTGTTCTTTTATTAACCGAGAATTAGTGCTTTAGTTATTTATACTTAACTTTATTTTAATAACTTATATTATTTAATAAAATTGATTTTTGTAGGCATAGGATATTTTCATTTCAAAATTACCCCTGAAATTATAATCCCTCGAATTACATATTTGAAATATGAAAGTAATTGCGATGATTTTTGTAAAACAGATAATATTTTTAAAAATTATAACGCAATAATTAGTGATAATCTACTTGCAAAGGTCTCTTCTAATAAAAATATAGCGTATTAGTAATTAATTACTGTAGCAATCGTATATACTAATGAATAAGAAAATTCATTTCTGATTGAAGTAAATCATGATTCGCAAAAATTTCATGTTGAACTTAAATCTGTATATTTTTGAAAATAATAAAGTGAATGAGTTCAATTTAAAAAATAAAATTATAATTTGTTCATTTAATTTTTTTTTTAAACTATCAATCATAAAAAATAATTATATTAAACTGAATATAATTATATTTTATTAAGATACCTCAACTGCATATCCTACTTGACAATGTTCTATTTTTCATAGTAAAAATAGTACATTGCGATAATTTATTTAAATTGTTTTTTTTTTTTTTTATAATCACAATTTAACATTTGAAAATTGGAACTTCTGAAGAATAAAAATTCACCAAATAATTTTATCGCACTGCTGTTTCAGGAGTCTTTAAAATGTTCTATGTCAATTATGCTTATCATTAACAATGTATAGAAAAAATGAATAATTGTAAATTTATATAATTTCATAAATGCCATAGAATTTAATGAATTAAATCATTTTTAACGAGTATTTTAATGGCCGATGTATAGCTCGAAGTTAAAATTTTAAATATGTGGTGAAAGGAGTTTAGCAGTAGTATTAAAATTATATTTGGAATTATTACAATAATGATTGTTGAGTATTTGAAGATTGTAAGAATTTGTTTTCAAACTGCCAGTAAAATATAAGTTTGACTAAAAATTTTGAAAATCGTCTTAAAAAAAAGACCTTTTTTTTTTAATTATTTAAGAGCAATTTGAAATCGTATTCATTTGTATTATATATTTTTTTTTCGAATTTCTCTATTTCTTGTTTAAAGTAAGTTTAATAATTTAGATAATAATAATAATATTTAAAGTCCTTTTAAAAGTACGCTAGTAACTGTATATCGAATGAATTCAATTATTTTAACGAGTGATTCTTTTTATAATTTCGTCTTATTTTTGAATTTTTTCTTTTTCTTGTTTGTTTAACAATTATTGAAACAATTCAATCTTTTAGTTTATTATGTTACGATTAAAAAAATATCTTATCAATAGGATGCAATTAGAGTAATATTATATTTTTTTTTAAATTACCAACGATTATTAATAAAATCACATTTATTATATTACTTTACCTATATTTCATATATTTACAAATTGCAATGCTTTTATTCATTAACATTTTATAATAATATTGTTTAAAGAATCTCTTATTACTTTAGTCTTTCAGTAGAAATGGACATTTATATTTTAGGGCTTTGTAGTTGTTCTTGAACAATCGTCTAATAATTCTCGGCAGAAGTAATCAAGAGATTGGTTTCGCAATTGAACAAATATGACAATTTTCAATTTTCTCCTCTAAGTGAGAATGATACTTCAATTGTTATGGAGTACGGTAGTGCAGCTATTCATTGGTCTTACAAATAGGCATCCGATAGTATTTAATTGTCTGTTATTGATCGTATTTTTATCGCGCAATGTTTTAATTTTTTATTTTTAAATGACAAGATCGAGTGTCAATCCTACAATAAAGTCTTAACTAAAGATATCGTATAGAGAATTTTTTTTATTTGTATATGGATTTTTATTCGAGTTGCTTGAACTAATTTCTTAAATAATATTTATATTTGACAATATTTATTGACAAGTCCGCGAATAATGTACAAATTTACAAAAATTTTGTATTTATGATTGACCTTGAACTTTCTTTTGTATAAATTTGTTAATTTGTTTGTCAGATAAAACACTTTGTCTAATGATTCTGAATTCTTTTTTGTTTAATATTACTTTATTTTTGGGATTAAGTGGTACATATTTGATTGCATTAGGTATTGATGTCGCATTTATTTTTCATATATTAATATTTCTATAATTAAATGCACATGAATTGTCATCATTGGTATAAGGTGTTGTCTACATAATTTTTGAAAATCGTCGATTGGCAAAATTTTTATTTAAACTTTGAAGATTTAATAATATCTTTAAGTACACGCAAAAGACAAATTTACACAAGATAAATTTAAACTCACCGGTAGATAAAATTCCATTTGCAGTTGCTTAAATAATACATAAAAGTTAACAGAATACTGTTTATAAAATATAGTACAGATAATTACTAATAAATCGATTTATATAATAAAAATATTGCTTTTATTTAATTGAAATTAAATATTTAAGAACTTGTATTAATTTTTCAATTTTTTATATAAGGATTTTTATTATATTTTTATTCTAAGAACTTATATAAATCTATTCTAAAGGATTTTTAATTAAATAAATAACAATTAATGAGTGCATTGAGTTTGAATTATGTAATACAGTAAAATTCAAAATGAAACTTACTAGGTTGAATAGGAAAGAGAATTAAAAAATAGTATTATTGCCAAATCTAGTGAATAAAAATTATAGTTAAGATAAAATAAGTTTGTATAGATAATAGAAAGTTCTGTTACCAACTATTTGTTCTTTTAGATAAATTTATAAACTTAAGCTTTTTAAATAGTAGTAACTTTTAACTGCTAGCACTACTGGTTATCTCTCCTTAAGATTATATATTGAATTCAATGAAAAATCTGATGATAAAAAAAGCACTTGGTTTTCAGCCGACGAAATTAACAGAAAGCTCGGCAGTAGTAGTGGATTATTTTACTTCACCACTATTCAGAAACAACAACAACAACAACAACAACAACAAACAACAACAACAACAATAATAATAACAATGCCTTTATTATTATTGATATATCTTGATTGCAAAATCGTTAAGAAGTAACAGTAGCTGAAGTCGGTTAGATGAACATGTGAGTAGTTGACAATGAAGATCGTGTTGATTTTTAATGTAGTAGTGCTGTGAAGTGCAGATATTTTTTATGGCTTAACAATGTACTCACTCATATGAAAATTTTTAGTTAAACAGAAAAGTTTAATCTAATCATTAAAAGCAAATTTGCAAGAAATTGCAAGAAAGTAAACGGAAGTTTAATTATTGTTAATTTGTTTGCATACTTTTTTACTGTGGGAGTTATAATATTAATCAATAAGGTTATATCGAACAGAGAAATGAAAAATTTTTAATTTACTGAATATTTTCTAATTTACATTTAAGTTCTACAAATTTTAATGAAAAAGTAAAATTTTTAAAAATATTATTATTCGATGAACATTTTACATTAGAATAAATTTATTTTGATAAAATGATAAACTCTACAAAAATATATATCAGTCAGATAGTATGAAGCATCTGTTGACTTTTTGATAATGTAATGTCGAACATGATTTCCAAAAATTACAGAATAAGAACAATATTTTATTAGCGTATTATATTCTAATGTAACAGGCTTGTATTGTCAGGTAAATGTAATGCTGACAAATTTGTTGCTATGCATTTATAAGAAATCGCACTACTCGTAAACTTATAATATATTTAATTGTACAGTTTATTTAAAAGAATTGTAGTATATTTTGAGACGATTTGGGTGTAGTTTGATTTTCCCGTCTAATTCAATTTTGCTTAATGTAAATTATTGGCAATAATTTAACGGCATTAGCAAGCTACAGTTAGTTATCTCTTTGACATTGTTTTTTGGATCTTCGATAACTTATATTCTAATAAATTATTTATCATATGCAACTTAATCAATGAAATTATTTAGATGAAAGCTCTTTTGTTCTTGACGAATAAGCTCTTCAACAATCTTACATTTCGTTGAAATTTTATAGCATTTAAAAAATTTTTAGCTGCTGGGAATCAATATCAATATTAACGGCTAAAGAATCTCTATTATGAAACTTTGGAGAACTGTCCTCAATGTATAAATGGCATACAATGTTTTAAATTAATAATCCATTGATAAAAATCTGTTATGCTTTGAAGATAAGTTAGTTGTCATTATAATTTGAATAAAGTTACAAATACAAATCCTCCCAATAGAAATGCATTTTAACGTAGATACTAATGTACATTGCCGATGGAATTTTTGAAAAGGTGAACGCAAATTTTATTAAAACGTCGAGGAAAGGGACTCGGTGTCTATTGCGAATGGCCATTTATCGATTTGTTTTAGATTAAGCGGAGAAGCGTATCGCGATTAGGTCAACATTGCAACCTTATGATGTTTGATTTCAAGTGTGAAAACAACCTTACGGTGTTTGATTTCTTGGAGGGAATATTCATTTCTTACAACGCCCGCCATCAAGTCACTCGCCACCTGTTGTGTGGTGCAAAATGCAATATGTCAGTATTGATGGTAAGTGAATTTTCAAAAAATCTACGAAAAATATGCTAAAAATGTACTGGTCGTTAGGAGGGAGGGCATAGCTCTTTAATTGAAGTAACATCATTAAAAAAAAAACAAAGCATTTTTATTGTTAATTAAGGATTGGATTTGCGACAATCGAGGAGTAAGTGGCCGAATTGATTTATTAGCGTGTTCGATTTTCAAATTTTAATACTTCTATCTGGTTATTGCGGAGGCGAAAGGTTATGCCGTATCACACAGTGTGTGTTTGAAGCAGACGAAATATTTTCGCGCCATAAAGCATCAATTTTCACTTCTACTTCTTATTTTAAATTGTTTGCTAATGCACTGGAATCTACGGTATTTATTTTAGAAAGATTGTTTATTTAATCTTTTAGTACTCATTTATATTGTCATTTCGAGTAATAATTTGTGTGGATGTATTTTTATATTTACTTATAGGTGGTTGTGTTGGCTAGGTTATGGAAATTTACGTTGAGTGATTCAAAGCTTGATTTTGGTTTTGCATTGGCAAGATATTTAGTATTTGGTTTGTTTACGTGTGCCGGCGTTTACACTACGGAATGGAAAAATTCATTTAAATGTCGATCGATGAAAAAGTCATATTGTGAAAAAAATGTCGGATCATTTTGCACATAATAATGAATTTGGCGATTTCGATGTGGAAAAAGAAAATGATTATCTTGTTCAAGAATCAATAGTATTTCTTGTTGACGGAGCTAAACAAATGTTTGAAGATAAATTTTTAAAGCAATGTCTTGAGGTGAGAAGCAATTTCGTTAATATTAAATTATTAAGAAGTGTCAGCAAAATTATTAACGTTATGTTACATTTGTAGACATTCCAAAACATAGTGAGGCAAAAATGTTCTCAAAATAAGAAAGATAAATTGGGTTTCTTTATTTATGGATTGAACGAGACTAATTGTGAAATTGATAGTCTAATGGTATTGCAGCAGTTTGACACTGTTACGATAGATACTTTGAAAAATATTAAGACTATAAGTAAGTTGAATATATATATCCAATATATATATTAATTTTTTTATGCACATTTGTTTATTGTCATTTTTAGTAACAAACTATGGTAAATACGAGCGGCTATCGTCAACAAAATATTCTTTGTACGATGTTCTCTCGTATGTTTATCAACAATTGCATACTTTTAAAACAAGTATAAAAACTCGATACATTATTCTACTTTGTACGTGTAATGATAAGCCTTCCGATTATTTTGAACGACGTCGAATAGAACATTTAATTTCAACATTCAAGGATACTCAAACGGAATTACGTGTCATCGGATTCTCAAATGCATGGAACGATGAAATTTATTACAAAGATTTACAAATAATATCTGGAACCTTTACCAAGGATGATTACAGGCGAATCCACCTGAGTGATTTTGAAGGGAATATTTTAAATCCTTCCAAAAGTATTTCCACACTGCCTTGGAGAATCAGTAGCGATATTTGCGTAGACGTTTCTATATACAATTTGATATCGTAAGATTCCATTAATTTTCATAAAACTACTTATTTGTATTTACAGATAAATATACAATACAATGCTTTGTAGGGCACCAAAGTATCCGTCTAAAATAAAATTAGAAAAAGAGGACAATGCAATTCTAGAAGCACGTCATGTTCTGTATAAAGAGAATACAGAAGACAGCCAATCAGAAAGCTCGAGTGTAAATTAATGTTACAGTCACAATAATAATTTCAATTTTCATTATTTTTAAGCCATTGCTTTTATTTATTAATAGGACACAAGAGTAGGGAGAGCACAAAAGAAAGTAATAACGGGTGATAATATTGTGTATTATAAGATGTACGATGGGGTAAAGATATGTTTCAGTTCTTCCGAATGTAAAAGAATTAAAAATTTAGGTTTAGAACCAAGCATCGAGATATTAGCATTTAAGCCTGTAATGTGTGATCCATTATATCACGTTACTTCACCTTATTTTGTCACTTATACTAAATACAGCAGTCACGGTATTGATTAATTATTAATGCATTATTAGTATTTAGATTTTTTAGTCTTATAGAATTTCAATTTTGCAGAGAGTAAGATTTTCTTCAAATCTTTTATTAGCAGATGTGCCAGTAAGAAAGTGATGGCGATCTGCAAAGTTATTACAAAATATACGGTTCTAATATGCCAGATGATTCCTAGCGAGGACGATGGTGGATTTTATATGTATAAAATTCCGTTTGAGGGTATGTTAACACGATTCTTTAAAAATAGCTTATGTACCGATAATATTTTTACAGTAAAAATGTAATTGTACTAGCTTGCCATAAATTGTAGATAGCGTCAGAAATCTGAACGATCAGTTACATAAGTATGTATATAATTCTGAAAATAAGTGCCCAATAAATAAGGAGGCAGTCGAAGTCTTTAAAAAGTTAATTGATCTATCGAAAGTACAGTTTGATCCCAGATTATTTACAAATCAGAAATTAGAGAAATGTATTGCTCATATCGAAGCATTGGCTTTGGATGAAAAATTAGGTACTCTACCAGCAGATAGCACTCGTAAGTACTTGGAAGTATTCAATTTTACATTATTGTATTCCATTGATTAAAGATGACATATATTTAGTTCCTCCACCATTGAGTGACGATGCAGAAGCTTTGAAGGATAGGCTAATCGACATGTTAAATCTAAATAATATATCTCAGTCGTCATCGAAGCGAGGGCAATTACAAGCAAAAGATGCTGATAAAAGGTTAAAATTAAGTATAGAAGAGGTGGCTGAAAATAAAAAGGTAATGTAGCTGGAAAGACATTCGAAGTTATAAAACAAATAATACTTAGTTTCATGTATGTTGCAGCTTCATACGTTGACGGTTGCGCAATTGAAAGAATTTCTTAAAGGTGTTGGTCAAACATCATCAGGAAGCAAATCTATTCTTATTCAAAGAATTTATAGTTATTTAGAATTAGAAGCGCCTTAAATTTATTATTCTTAAATTATATTTAAAAAATGAGTCTTAAACACATATTTATAATACTCGTATTTAATTATTTAATTAGATTAAGACTTTTTACAAATAATTCAGCGAATTAGATAATATGATGTAAAAAATTATTTTTGAAGAAGTTTTCTTTATATTTGTATATTTCCTTTTGTGTTTGTGTAAAAGTTTGTTTGTTACTATAGGATGTGTATAATTAAGATTTATTACCGAAAGAGATGTCGATGACGATACGAATTTAAAATAAAATTACAAAAGAAATTCAATTTATGATTAAATCATTTTTAATTAATATATTAATTTTTATTTCTTGAATATAGCTAAATAGGAAGTATTGTAATTATATGCCATTGTTATATATATAATATTATTCATAAAATATAACTAATATACGTTTTATATATATGTAATGTTTATAATCTTTCTTAAGTGCAGTAGGCAATGTAATATAAAACTATCTGAAATTTTTAAAGATTTATATATATCATCTTATATCACCTTTTATCTTTGAACTGTAATTATATAATTTGAATATTAGAATTATAAAATTATGACATATCATACTACAAATTATTCGGCTAATTCGAGAATTATAAAGGGAAAATATTTTTTATTTAATTATAATGATTTAATATTAGTTTTTGATAACACATCGCAGTGAAAATAATTGAGAGTAAAAGAACTTATTAAGGCAAACTTGGGAAACAAAATTATTCATCAACTCTATTTGATATACATGTGTCGTTTAAAATATAATTATGCATTAATTGATCATATGTGGCGAAAGTTTTCTTCCCATCATTTGCATTTACTCGTTGCTTTTTTTTTTCTTTTTATATATAAATTGTAAAATTTAAATAAAAAAATATTTAAATTTTGCTTTTTGCTTTAAAGCATTAGAGACTGCTTAATTTTTTGTTGTTTACATTTTAGATTAAATCACTAATCACTTGCTAAAAAATTCAATTAATTTATGTGATATAATTGCGCAGTATACCCATTAAAGTTTATAGCGATAATCGAATCGGCTTTATTTTTTCATAATATCGAATAAACTTAACTTTACAGAATGATGTTATTAATTTTAATCGTCCGAGTAAAGAGAACAGAAACGGAGTTAACAAAGTGTCATAAATTCGTTATCAGTTGGAGCGGCCGTAAAACATTTCAGGCCAAACTTTTTTTAATTTAAATTCTGATGTATGGGCCAGAATCGAGAAAATCCACTGATATTCGTCAGAGTCGTGTTTAGAATTTTTCACGAGGCATCTAAAATTATCCAATGATCAGCGAGGCTTCGGCCTCAAGCACCGTACAAAAAAAAAAAAAAACAAAAAGGTGAATCCTTTTGAAATGCCAGTGACTCGTTGTAAGAGATAACATTTTACAAACAAATGTGCCTCACATAAGCCCATTGAATTAGCATAAATCTTAAATATTTGCAGAATTTTTGGCCGATGCATCGCCCGTGAGGTATATAATGCTGGAATGTAATATTGGAAAGGGTCGTAGTGCATAAATCCACCTAATTTGCTCGTAAAATCTCTTGTCAGCCAGAGTACGCTAATCGTTCGTTAGAGCCTTCCTCCATCGTCATCAAGTGAACTTGAATTGTGCAGATATCGCTTTATCGCCAACAATTCGATAAGTCATACGTGAGAAGCTAAGCAGGAATAGCCCAGGTCAGGAAACTCGTTTCACCGACGCTCCCCAGCAACTCCTTGCCGTGCCAAATATATATATTCCCTACACCATACCGGAATCTCCAGTCGAGCGAATCAGACTGGAAGGCAAATCAAAGTAAAAAAAAGCTCCTCGCGTGCTAATGTTTAAACGCTATGGATTTTCCCGCTGTAACTCGCTCTAACTACGCTAATCAATGGCGCAGGGCCGCGCGCACACCGTAACGATGACGAAGACGAAGACGAAGACGACGACGACGACGACGAGGACGCCGTTCGTCGGGAACGATCGTTTTGTGTCGCGTTGTCCTCCATGTCGTAAGGCTTTACCCTCGGCTGCAAATATCCAGGTTGGGGGTGTGTCCGTGACGGCTCCTTCCGCGACCCGCAGCAGACGACGTGAGAGTGCGTGCGTGTGCGCGAGCAGCAAGCGAGAGAGCGAGAGAGAGTGGGAGCGAGGGTGGGCGGGAGAGGCGGAGAGAGTGGAAGAGAGTGGGAGAGAGAGAGAGAGCGAGAGCGAGTGAGGCGGCGGTAGAGGGAGAGTGTGGTCGGCAAGAGAGACAGAGAAGGGAATCGGTGCTGGAGGCACGGCATAAAATGCCCGGCGCGAGCGCGCGGCGCTCAGAAGCCAGCTGCAGCGACGTATGTCAGCAAGTACGTACGCACTCACGCATACACGCAGGCACTTCTAGGAACCCGGAGTAAGCAGATATTTCGTCGTCTAGCTGCCATCAGCATGTGCGGTGAGTAGTGGTAGCCTGCGGGTGAAAAATCAATCGGTCACCAGGTCGGTCGCGACGTCGACGACGACGGCGGCGGAGGCGGCGGCGAAGGAGGTGGAGGAGGAGGGAAAAGGCGCGACTAGCGCTTTCACCGCGTTTCTTTTATCTTTTTCCCTTGTTCGACGAGTGTCTCCGTATGTACTTGTCTGTCCGTCTGTCTGTCCGTCTGTCCGTCTGTTTGTCTCTCTCTCTCTCTCTCTCTCTCTCTCCCTCTCTCTCTCAATGCATATGCATGTATGTATGCATCAATTTTTTGCGTCCGCAGTTTGGCATCGCAAATTTCTCTTGGGCGGGGGGGCGGGGGCAGTTGCGCGCTCGCGTGCTTCCCAATAATCCCCTTCAATAATCTGGCGAGTCCGGCCGACTTTTGAATCGTCGGGGCTGGCTCGCGGGCACCCAGCTTTTCCCACAGACACCTTCCTAGCCAGCCCCGAGGTCTTAATTAAATTCGCAGTAGCCGTTGTCGCGGCTCATTAGTCGGCGTACTTTTCGAAAGCTCGCCTACGCCGCCGATAAGAGCGCGAGCGTCGAAGCCTTCCGTCGGCCCAGCTGATAACGACTCGAGGGTTTATCGTCGCGTCTCTCCTCCCGGCCGCGCTTTCCCAGGCCCTGGTGTTTCGCTTTGCGAAATCAGGCGAATGGAATTTTCAGCAGTCGAATGGACGTCCGAGTGAAAGTTTCGACGTCGTCGACGATGCCTTCCTTTCCTTCTCTCTCCTCCCCCCTCCCCCCGTCTCTCCATTGACCGCCGCAGCCGCAGCCGCCGCCGTCGTCGCGGCCACCGCGTACGAGTACGTACACGTGATCCTTCGAGGCTCGGTGAATCGGCGGTAAGTCGATTGCACTGGTGGTGTTGGGTTCCCAGGCCTATTTCCAGGCGTAATAATCACTTTCGCGGCTCGGGAGCCGAGAGCAAGTGTAAAGGCCCGCGAGAAGTTGCATTGTTTTATGTAATCGATGCGAAAGTCGCGCTCCTCGCCTTTTCATAATTCGCTCGAGCGGAGCGCGAGTTTGGCGCGTAGATAAACATCGCGAGGACACGCGAGGCTCGTTGACGTTGGTTGCTGTGCGAGCGAGAGGAGGGAACGTTGGCCCTGGGCTTTTTAAACGATGGGACTGGATATTCGTTTGGCCCTCGCTTTTAAATTGGGCGTCGATGCGCCCAGCGATGCTCTTGGGCTGGGGAAAGCCTATGGTTATGTCTTTAGTGGTCGGTTACAGCGCGTGTGTAATCATTTTCTTGATTGTCTGTCTGCTGCAACGAGCGCATGAATTATACGCACGACCGCAAAGTCACGCTTTTTCGGCGAGAGTTTTATTTTCACGGCAGAGAGTTTCTATTTTTCATGGTAAATTCAGGGTTTACGTAGCTCTGGATTGCGTATCGGCACTTTTCTCCTCCGCGCCTACAACGCGTAATGGGCAAAATTTTAAACACCATAGAGTAAGGACTGTTATCATATTGTTATCGAATGCGGAAATACAGCTGCTACGTAATTGAAAAATGCGCCACGAAACTTTATTATATTATTTTGCAATAATCCATTATATATATATATATATATATATATATATATATATATATATGTGTGTGTGTGTGTGTACGTCGTGTAAGGCATTTGTATTGCCATGAGATTATTCTGCGTCGGTTACTACTGACTTATTAAATTATTTCCGTTAGCCTATTGATGTATTTAAATACATCGGCCTGCCATTATGCTAAATAATATTTTCTGGTAACACGTGTTTTGACGAAGAGGAAAAAATTTATCCTTTCACTTTCTGCCCACGAGATAAACTACAACACATTGCAAGTATATGCGCAGGCGTGGCATAGCGATATAAAGAAGGAGAGATGGAGAGAAAAAGATAGATAGATACACAGAGAGAGAGAGAGAGAGAGAGAGAGAGAGAGAGAGAGAGAGAGAGAGAGAGAGAGAGAGAGAAGTGAGAAAAGTACTTATATGAACTTTTAGGAAAATTTCCTTGCCAATAGTATTTAATTATATTATTTTAAATCCCAAAGTCTATTCCTAGGCTCACTTAATGCACCTTCGCATTGTCTATTGAATTAATTAATAGCAGATATAAATTTCGTCATTTTAAATATGCTGGGAATATTTTCTTGCCATCTTATGCACATCTTAAATTACAAATGTCATTATATTCACTCTTATTTATCATATAACATTTCCGTTCAAACATAATACAATCAGAGTATAATAATAATTGGATTACAGGTTTTAGAAATTTATGCCAATTTGAAAATAGAATTAATCTCTGAATAGAATAGTATTCATATACATTTTAATAATAAAATAATTCTGGTAAATAATATGTCCATAATTTATAAAACGCTATTGGAACATTTACGTATTTATAATGCCTAAGCCGCGTTTGCTTTATTTTATTAAAAATTTATTATAATCTCATAAAGTTATATACGTATTAAAAAAAAACATAAAAACGTGATTGTTAATTTTTAGTATTTTAACTTGAATTGTATTTTAATTTAAATTGAAACGAAGTAAATAGTTTTCTTTCTAAGTCTCACAATGTTGTTGTTGTATAATGACATTTGTAAAAGTAGCGAGACGAGTTTGCAATCAATTTATATAATTTTTACTGAAAAATTCCAACAAGATTAATTAATATTATATAATTGTTGCCTTTGAAATAGCTGCTTTGCAAATTCTTAACAGTATTTGTATTTCAATTTTATTGATGCTTATAATTCTAACATCGCCGCGAAAGAAACTTTTTTATCGATTGATAACTTCTGGACAGTCAGTTAATAATAAAAAAATATATAAACAAAATCCATCATTTTAAAATATTTATTAAGGAGCCGCTTAAAAGCAATAAACTTTTTTAAAAACATGTTCTCTAATTTTAGGCACATACTTTCCTCGCAACAAACTTTGTCGTAAATGTTGCTTTTTGGATTTTAATTTGCTTATTTAGAATTCACGAACATCTGTTTACTGAATTTTACTCTCCAAATACAATACTTCAGTGTATTAAATTGAATTAAAGTCAATAATATAAAAATATCTTTTCCCTAAGGAATATGGAAATACAGTGATTTGGTGTTTGTGCGTTGAAAAGTTAAATTTCCCAATTGTAACAAAACCCAAGCAATTTATAAGAGTTTCGAGTTGTCCGCATTTTCATTCGCAACCTTATGCATTTCACTTGCATAAGTCTAAAGGTTAAATTGCGTTAAATTAGTTTGAAAATTTGTAGATACTTCTTTTCCGTAGAGCGCAGTGTTCGCCGATCGTTGAAAATTGTTTGCTCGACGAAATTCATTTGAGTAGCGTAAACTTTACAATTACTATTCCAAATCTTAATCCCCGGATAATTTGCAGTAAAGCTTGTCCATGTAATCAGACAGAGAGACTAGCTTACATAAGATTAAGGAATTAGGAGCTCGTGTCTTGACATTGCGTTGAAATTCATTTTACCTTGCCGGTCATTCAACTTTGCCCGTAACGGGAACGTGGACTGCATTGCAATTAATTGATTGAGACCTTCAAAGTAATGACATATTTTCTTTTCTACCTGTGATTGTTTGAGCTGCAATACTGTGGGCCTTTGTCAGAGCTATAAGTACCTCGTATTATTAATAATAAATTTCATCGATCTTAATAATTTTCTGGTGCGAGTAAAAGTAGAGTTGAGGTCATAATTTTAGGTTTTTCATTGTCTTTCCTTCGGGCAAAAGTATTATTCTCATTGCTCTACACACTTTTATAAATTTAAAGGCAAATTTAATTCTTTCGTTATTTCATTGCCTTGATAAGTGATGATAAAATAGTTTTTAATTTTCGAGTAAGCAAAGAGGAATTAAAGCAATATAATACATTCATATTAATTTTATACAATTATTTTATCTCACACTTTGTTCCAATAATAAATTATTTCTCATTGAACAAAGTATTTATTGCCTGTAAATTCAAATAATGTCTTTTACAATCGGATGGTAAATCATGAAATGCTCTTAATAATTGTCATTCAGATGGCTTTTTAGATTCAACGATCTCGGTAATAATTTATTGTTAAAAGATGAATAGCCTTATTTATGTTTATATCAAATATTTGTTTACGTCGTTTTTACTTTACATCGTGAAGTAAATGGCAGCCATAAATTTCATTC
This sequence comes from Ceratosolen corneri, assembly GCA_030522565.1. NCBI lineage: Eukaryota > Metazoa > Arthropoda > Insecta > Hymenoptera > Agaonidae > Ceratosolen > Ceratosolen corneri. The sequence continues at coordinate 102,581 of JAPYYT010000475.1, forward strand.
CTGATAATCATTTTCAATTATCACAAATAGTTGAAGAAATCTAAATATCCTGTTTAATATCGTACTTGCGCGCTGATAAAATGCGTGCATCGCAAGGAAAGTCTTTTAATATTTGAGCATTAAAAGATGTGGCATGTTGTAGTGGCGGGTCACTATATGCTCCAAAAAATATTAAGAATTGATAATTGAAAGTCGAGAAAGTCGAAAGAGATTTCCCTTCGGGAGGCCGTGAAGACCGTATGACCCAGGCTCAATGGACGATGGTTTATAGTTTTTGTTTATCGGGTGGGCGTTTTTGTTTACGAGCGCTCCTTTCCTCTCTTGCGCAATAAATCCTTGCGCGGCCGCGAAACAATACCCACAATGCAGCATTGTCACAGATTGAAAAATTTCCAGGAATTTTCGCCTACTTGAACTACTTGACGCCCAAGAGCAGGAAGGAGATTCTGGAGCTTCTCGTTGGCGGATTGAAGCGACTAGAATACAGAGGATATGATTCTGCAGGTAAGGCCTTATTAAGCAAAGATCGGCATCGATGGCTTCAACTAACATGTTATCCTCTTGCTTTTTCGCTTTTTGAACAAAAAAACGAAAAAAAAAACAGGTGCGCCTCCGACGATAAGCGAATTCCACGAAATTTCTTTTGCACTTATTATCTTATTTGCATACCTTACAATGGGCGTGCGGGGAGCGGCTTGCGTCACTTTTTTCTTCCTTTTTTTTTCTTTTCTTTTTTTTGGGGGGTGAAGCGCGGAGAATGTGGTCTCGAATGGCGCTTAGAAAGAGAAAGTTCATTGCACCAGGCGTGCTCTTCGATACTTTGACCGTTCACCCTTCTTTCTTTTTGAAATGCAGGCGTCGCCCTTGACTCACCCGACGGCAAGGATATCGCTATTATTAAGAAGCAAGGAAAAGTCAAGGCCCTCGAGGAGGAAATATTTCAGAGTAAGTCATCAAAACAATTGTCTGTTGCATGTATCCGAGCCAAAGTGGCTTTTTTTTTTCTTTCATATATTTACGCCGCAAGCAATTCTGTCCGATAGTGATCCTGTTTTTACGTTCATTATAATTTCGGCATTTTTTCCCCCCCTTTTGTTTTCTTTTTTGATTGGGATTTTGAGCCGATTCTCTTCGCACTATATCCTTCCCTCGTTTAATACACGAATTTAATGAGCCGTGATTTTATTTGAAAAACTTACCTTCTCATTTACATCATAATATGCTCATTCCTACATCTAGCATTTCCTTCCGTATGCCAATTGAATAAAACATTTGATTCGAATAAAAAATCGAGTTCATTCGCTTCAATGTAGTGTACCGCGATAAGTTAAATATTTTTAAGCATACTGCATAAATTAACGGTAATACGCGTAAAATTGCTAGAATGCTAATAATATCTCACGCGTTAATATCAGCATATAAATGCGTAGAGAATTTTTTGTTTTAAATGAATATAATTTATTTTTTACATCAATGATAAAGTGGAGGATGTACGATTGTCAATATTTGCCGAATAAATATTATAGATATTATTAAATATTAAAACGCATACAGACAGCGATTGTCTTGTCATCACTTGGTTTATTGAAACATTATACGTTACATTACGTGGTACACACCTACTGCCGTATAGCATATAATACATACTCCATCCCCATCCCTCTCCCCCCTCATCCTCCACCATCCCCCGCCATCCCCCGCCAACCCCCCGCAGCTTCGAGTTATACAGCAAATGACAATAATTGTGGATAGAGTAGTATGGGCAATACAGCCATCTTATCTTGAGATTGTAAAAGCTAATATTGTTGCGAAATTAAAGTTAAATTGAAAGTAATATTGGAGAGTAATGTGACGGTAATGATGCCGCGATCATTGCCACTGCTCGATACCGAAAATGTCGGGTTACACAAGGAGTAATAAGAAAAAGCGTTCGATCCCCTATTACAACACAGAGGCTTCATTTGAACTTAGTCGAATGGCGGTGCTTTCGCGGGTATTTCGAAGAAAGTGCTCATTAACTTAAGAGAACCCGTAACGTGCATTACAGACTCGACACTTGATTTCGACTCGAGCATCAAGAGTCACGTAGGTATAGCTCACACACGATGGGCGACTCATGGTGTTCCATCCGAGGTGAACTCTCATCCTCAGCGATCTGACGTTTGGCACTCGTTTGTGGTTGTGCACAACGGTAGGTTCGGCCAAAAGTTGTAGTTAAACGATGGACAACTTGTGCGTTGTCGATCATTTGCTTACAACTCATATCGGCGACTCCCTATGTAATTGCGCACCTCGTTTTTTCTCTCTTTTTTTATGCTCCCTCGCTCCAGGCATCATCACCAATTACAAAGACATCAAGATCCTACTGCAAAATCGCGGCTACAACTTCGAGAGCGAAACGGACACGGAAATTATAGCCAAACTCATCCACCACTTGTGGGTTCAGCACCCGAACTATGCCTTCCGCGAGCTCGTCGAACAAGTTGTCCAGCAGCTCGTAAGTATACACAAATAACTGTATTATGAACTATTTGGTAATTGGTTTAAGATTTGAAGCTCGACACTCGCCTCCAAAGGTGGTATTTCTTATTAGAGAGCTCACCAAGTGTGCAGTATTAAGTGATTCGAGGCTTCTAAATACGAAATATTACCTCTATCAAGCCATTTCGTTACTGCATACCGCAATACTGTTCTCGTTACTGTCTTAATAATTCTTTTGATAATTCCGAGTTTGACGCGTTCCCGGAGAAAGGTTTGCTGTCTATTTAGCATATATTATTGTAATAGAGTTAGTCGCCGTAGCGTTATTTTATTATCTAAAAGTACAAAGGCTCTGACAATCGTTGGGCAATAATAGATTATGCAATGGCATTTTATATATGCTCGAACTGTGACGCACTTTTGAATTAAATTCTCTTTGCATCTTATAAAGACAATAATAATAACGTTTAAGAAAAAAAAAGGCTACGAGCTATGTTTGTTTGAACTTTCGAATGGGCGGGAGTGACGCAACTTGGAAATGAAAGGAGACTTTAAATGAAAATTAATGCGCTTCAAGATGTACGTACACAGTTAGATATTTGAAAATACAAATATTTTGACTCGTTAAAGTTTTAAATAAGCGTTGACGGCATAGCAGTAGTGACGTGCAGTTTATGCAATGAGCCGCGGCCGCTTTAATTGCCTTCTCCGAGTTTCGTGTCCCAATAACGAAGTTACTCCAAAAGTAATTGCAAGTGTCGTGCGACGAAGAGCCAGCGGCGCCATTTTCAAAATGATAACTTGACCCGCTCCACCTCTATAATAAAGACAATACTCATAATTGAGTCGATGCTTTACTTTTTCCAATCTTAATAGGAAGGCGCGTTCGCCCTCTGCTTCAAGAGCAAACACTTCCCGGACGAATGCGTGGCCACGAGGCGGGGATCGCCACTTCTGGTTGGCATTAAAACCAAGACGAGGCTCGCCACCGACCACGTGCCCATTCTCTACGGCAAAGGTGAAACTTGATGATTAATTTGTTATTTATGATTTGCTGGCTTTTGTGACGCCTCCGTGAGGCATTTTACGTCGATTACAAATGAGATAGCTTTGGAGGATTTAGGAATTCTCGAGGAGAAAGTGCGAAGGAAAAGAACATATTCTGTCTTTATTGTTGTGCCTGATGTGTTACTCTGGTGAAGGTAAAGTGCCGTAGCTATTGAGATTTACGATCGCCTGGACAATCAATAACAAAAATATATTTTGATTAGATTCGCTCCTTATTCCACGGTCCGGGCCACTAACTTTTCTCATCCCGTTCTTATCCAGTGATTTTATCGAATGCTGGAGCCACCTTTTGTCCCATTCTAACAAGCCACGTAGCGCAACACATCTTCTTTAATCATATATTACGAGATTGAAAATCAAAGCGGAACGGCCTAATCTTACGAACGATCTATCTAATAACAATAATACCAATCAATAACATGAGATTCTAACTTTTTTGATCATATGAATTTTCGAAAGTGCATGAAGATTTGTTTCTAACCACGTGCATGCTCAATATAATAATCTGTATCCATGTCATGACAACAAGGTATTTATGTCTATCAGTAGCACGCATTATCATCATTATCATTGTAATTTGCCTCCCGTTTAATTATAATCATAACGAGTAATCAAGCCACTTTATTTGCTCCCATTATTGTTACTGTTTTTTTTTTACTTTTTTTTTTTTTTTTTTTTTCGTTAATCTTACACACCACGTCCTCCTTATTTTAGAACTCTTCCTATTCGTGCTCATGCTCGTGTGTGTGTGTGCGTGTGTGTAAGAATTACCAGCTAGAGCTTGTATGCGCATTAATTTCTATGCACTCATCGTAAATTGCCAAGTAAACGTCATTAATTTTTTTTGTGATTTACAAGAAGGCTGTAATTAGAGTAATAATAGATGTAATTTATCTGTAGAATAAAGGTAATTTTGCTTTCTAGCTGTCTGTCCCTACATTTTACTCAATTTTTGTTTACAAAAGAAATTTTGAATACTAGCAGTCCATTGATGTGTGGATACTACATGTATGTTTCTTTTGCATGAAACTTCACCTTCCGGTTTGTATCTCGACTTATCGCCTGAACAGACGACCTTCCAAGCACTGTCAAAGGTATATAACACATAGACACTATTAATAACTTTACCTTGGTACTTAAGCTTAAAACTGTCAAAAACCGAATGCCTCCATTGTCTTTGGTACACGACGGAGAATAAAATGAGTTAACGTATTGCCGGTCGTCCTTATTCCTCCTCACGATGCACGCCAATTACTTTATTTTCTACTTTACCAGGTACTCTCGTTACTCCCGTTATTTATCTCTTCTCCTTCCTTCGCAAAATATATTACAATTATTAGACTTATAAGCGTTGTGTACCCCCTTTGAGTGTACACGCATACATTACATATATTTTTCAATTTTTGTAAATTTAAAATTATTTTACGCAATTATCGCTTGCTGCCTATTTTACTCGACCATATGCACTCTTATATTTATATATATATATATGTATATGTATATATATGTATAAGTGTTTGGCTGTGAAATTTTTTTTTTTAAGCAAAAGCAATTGAAGCACTGGCATTGAGAAAATTGGACTTGATGAATGATCGATAAGAGCGCCGAAACAGATGTAACAAAGAAATATATTAAACAATATACCACAAGAAAATATTCTCTCAGTGCTCTTGAAAACAATTGCGTATTTTAAGTTTACCGTTTAATAGATTTGCCAGTTAAATTGCAGGACTTCATGGCATTATCAAAGTCATTATGCATTGTTTTTTTCTCTCTTTTTTTTTTCTTTTTATTTTTTGTTGTTGTTTTTTTTTCCCTTTTTGTACAGTTTACATTTTAGTTATTTATAGCCATATTAGTTTTAATTTAAGCATGGTTTCTTCAACTAATTGTGTTTTTGTTTTTCGTCTTTCTTCCTCTGCCTCGAAAATTGCAGAATCCGAAGCGACAACTAAAGGTACCTTCATTTTACGTTTTAAATTTGTTCGCATGACAATAAGCCTCGCAACATTTGCTTCCGTTCATTTATTAATGTCGATGCTTTGATTACTAACGCCGTAAACACAATTTGGCCTTTCGAGTCCAAACACGTAGCTCTACTTGCAGCATTAATCACTCATCTATGCGCACGAAAATTTCTTTCTCTCTCAGCATAATTTACTTTTAAAAACAGCTTGCATACGACATACGAGGATTGCCAGCCACGCTCTCAACAATTCATAACCCCAGTAAGGTTGACAATTCAGGGATGAAGTTGTTAAATACTCGAGTCGATTGGAACTGCGCTTAATTTATATTACTCTCACTTATCTCCTTCAATACTCTTAAATAACAACACTGTTACGGTGATGGCGTAGCTCTTTATTTTCAGTATAACTGGCTAAAAGGAAGCCTGTGGTGTAATGTGCGATCTAATGCCGCCACGTGAAAGGGCTCTTGCCGCGTGCACACAAGCATCCTCATCGAAAATAATGGACGAGCGACCCCCTTTCACTCCGCGGCATTATATCACACGCATACGATTAATGCCCTCACTATCTTATTTCAATTCGCCACACATATAGTGAGCATAATACGCGAGCGCAGTAGCAGAGCGGCCAGGATTTCATTACCGATCTTTTCCAGAACACCGTCCACACCGACACACCGCCGACTATCCAATTATGCCACGCAGCGAAAGCACTTCCGAGTTCCAGCCGCTCGAAGATAAAGAAGTCGAGTACTTTTTTGCCTCCGATGCTAGTGCCGTGATCGAGCACACGAATCGCGTTATTTTTCTAGAGGTGAGCTGATTCTCTTCTCTCTCTTATCTCTCTTTGTCGAACGATTCGAACAAGTTGCGATATGCTCGGCAATAATGAGGCGAATGCGCATCGACGTGTGCACATTTTTCTCTGCCTCGCGGAATTATCTCCAATCAATTTGCCTTCTTATATAGCGGAGCGTATAGTTATTTTTAAGTTATTTATGATCGGTATGTGCGAGTTGATGAATTCGCGGCAAGGAAAGCTACGTCTCCTTGTCCGGTAAACGCTCATCATCATTCTTGAGTTTAATTGCACTCAACGCACCGCTTCTTGTTGATTTGATTTTCCAAATATTACGTCATCTTTGTTTTTCTTTTCTCATCGTACGCCACACAAGCACTTTTTCATCCGTATTTAATCGGGAAGGGCTCGAGTGTCCGATAGTGTCGATATTATATCGTAACAAAGTAACACTTCCAATCTACATATTAAAAGAGAGCAGCTTCGTGTGTGATTGGCAAAATTGTCTCGTAGAATTGGCAATGCGCGTGGAGCTTATCGCCACGGCAGCTATTCAATGTTGAAACCAACTCATGAGAATGTTTGGCTATTGCAGGATGACGACGTTGCCGCCGTGAAAGATGGCGCACTCAGTATTCACCGACTTCGCCGATGCGTAGATGATGCCCATGCACGCGAGATCCATACACTAAAGATGCAAATCCAGCAAATAATGAAGGGCAACTACGAGTACTTCATGCAGAAGGAGATTTTCGAGCAGCCCGAGTCGGTTGTAAATACAATGAGAGGGCGATTGAATTTCCGCGACAATTCCGTGAGATTGGGCGGGATCAAGGTAATTTATCTTTGCTTTCTCGAGCTCCATCTCTCAGTTCTTTAGCCGAGACGGTCAATAAACTCGCCGATTGATGCTTACTCTCGGCCGAGGCTGCACGCGCAATTTCAGATTAAAAGAGCGCCACCTTCTTTCCAGGATTATATTCCAGAGATCAAAAGATGTAGGCGCCTCATGTTAATTGGCTGTGGCACAAGTTATCATTCGGCAATTGCGACGAGGCAGCTTTTGGAGGAGCTGACGGAATTGCCGGTCATGGTCGAGCTTGCATCTGATTTTCTCGATAGGAATACTCCGGTGTTCCGCGATGACGTCTGTTTCTTTATATCTCAGTCAGGTATGCACACGCGTACATATTCCCTTGAAATTTGTGTTCTCCTAATATATATTTCGATGGTATATTTCGTACTGTGTGGCTTATTCTCTTTCTCTTTTTTAATAAGTTTAGTCCGTGTTCGTAGTTAATTTTTTAATAACGAAAGGGATATTTATTACACTTATTATTGCATAAAGAACAAAGCAGGTCAATGAAGATAAAAAATAGCAATTAATATTCTGGCACTCAAAGTACTGAATTACATACTATGTATACTACTACGTACTATTTGATTTAAATTATGAAAAATTAAAAATTATTAATTCTTTTATTTCCAACATATTTCTGTTTACATTGGATCTTAGTCGTTTAGATACATTTTTATCTAAACTTAAATATTTAGGAAATTTTTCAAATAATTTTTCAAAGATTATTAAGTTTTTTTTTTTTAAATCCATCGGACTCCATTCAGTCAGGCAATCAAATAATATGAAAAGAATGTATTTATTTTTTTAATGGATTAGTCATCGAAAGGTACGCTATTGTAGTTCCTTAGTCGCAAATGTAAATGGAAACAGTTTTTTAACTTTTCACTATCATTTACCGAGGCAGATCTAACACATAAAATAAAAGGTGCGATAGAGTGTTAGAAACATTAAATATATCGAACATTCTGGAGCGTAAATTTTATTTGCTTCCAGTGAAATTGCCTATATATATATATGTATATGTATATAGAAAAGCTTTGATTTAATTGATAAAGGAAGAAAGAAACAGAGAAATAACTTGAATGCTGAATTTACAGGTGAGACGGCCGACACATTGATGGCGTTGAGATATTGCAAAGCTCGAGGAGCCTTGATCGTCGGAATTACCAATACTGTTGGAAGTAGTATTTGTCGTGAGTCCCATTGTGGTGTTCACATCAACGCTGGGCCGGAAATTGGGGTCGCCAGCACCAAGGCTTACACATCCCAATTCATTTCTCTCGTGATGTTTGCACTCGTCATGAGCGAGGACAGGATTTCTCTGGGAACAAGAAGAATGAATGTTAGATGTCGTCGTGTAATCTTAATGAATGCACAATAATAAGGCAGAGTAATTTTAATTATAATTTTTGCTTAATAGATTATCGAGGGATTGAAAAATCTGGACAACCAGATTCGCCAAGTGCTGAAACTGGATGAGAAGGTGAAAGATTTGGCCAAATCGTTGTTCCAACACAAGTCGCTTTTAATAATGGGCCGAGGATATAATTTTGCAACCTGTATGGAAGGGGCACTTGTAAGTTGTTGCTGTTAACCCTATCACGATTAATAGTTAATTTCCCTATTAAAAGTCATCGTAGCCAATAATTTAATTTGATTTTATAGAAAGTGAAAGAGTTAACTTATATGCACAGCGAGGGTATAATGGCCGGGGAATTGAAGCACGGACCTCTGGCTCTTGTCGATGACTCGATGCCCGTAATAATGATCGTAATGCGGGATCCCGTATACGTTGTAAGTATCTTGCAATCCCTGTTAAATGTCTGTTCGTGTTAAATGTCTTGATCGTGCGTTATGTTAATTTTTAGAAATGCATGAACGCTCTGCAGCAAGTGACAGCTCGCGACGGCAGACCAATTGTTATTTGCGAGGAGGGTGACACGGAGACAAAATCATTTGCCGCCAAAGTCCTGGAGATTCCAAAAACAGTCGATTGCCTCCAAGGCGTGTTGACTGTTATTCCAATGCAATTGCTGTCCTTTCACATCGCAGTGCTGCGCGGCTGTAACGTCGATTGTCCACGAAACTTGGCAAAATCCGTCACCGTAGAATAAATACATTCCCCCCCAATTAACCTTCAAACTACTTCATTGCCAAGGTCCTGGACGACTAATCAAAGATATGAATTTGAATATGAACGGCTGTGGAAGACGAGGTTTGATACGATAGTTAATGTCAGAGCGTTCGGCAATTAAAACAGTGAGTTCAATGTCGCGAAATTAAAGGGAAATTTAATTGAGCTGCTGGGGAGGCGTCGATTATTTTTCTGATCGATGAGCATTTTTGTATTAAGATACGACAAATTGTTAACAGCACGCCTTAATATTTTTAGAGCGCTTTTCGATCTGAATATTATAAGTAATTTGTTGCATTTCTATTGGCATTGCCGAGTTATATGCAAGGAGACAGTGAAAAATGGAAAAAGAGAAAAAACTTGCCCGAAAGAAAGATAGATAAATGCTCGGACTAAGTACATGTCCGAATTATCATAAGCCAAGATTCTTCGTATTATACATTAGGAATAACAATTTTTATACGTAACGTAAAGTTACGAATCTTTTAAAAGGAAATTGTACGGATTTATCAAATTTTATATAATTTGTATAATGTAAATAAATCACTTAATATCTGTCGGTCTGATGATTATCTATTTGTAGCAAATCACTATTAAAATTTTATTAGACTGACTTGAATTTGTATTTTCTTTCTTGCTCTAGACGAACGCTTTTACAGAAAATTTACATCATTAGCTATGAATTGCCCAATCATTGTACGCACAAAAATTATTCGCAATCAGAGATATGCAGCGTGACGTTCAAGTAGTTACGGCTGATTTCTCAAACATAATATCAAAGTAGTAAGAAGCGTGTCGAATTGGCACGTATGGACCTGTGGCGCGACAAATTACAGCATCTCGTGAGAAAAAAGCACCTTGGTACTTTGCACAATGCTCAAATAAATAATTCATAATTTCCTAATAATCAGCTCCTTTGTTCTTATTTTTTCGTCTTATTTTGCTCGTATTTTTAAACTTATCAACACATTCGATCATCTAAGGTACGTTGCCATGAAACATTGTTTTCCCATCAAAAACAATTATTTTTCTTATAGTGTCCTAAGAGCCTGACTAAACTCGTTCGATAATTTTGATTATTTAATGAAAAAGTTACTCTCTACATAAATCTAAAAATCAAACATTTAATTTTATAAGAATATATAGAAGAGAAAAATTAATATATTTTCGAATGCTATTGTTTTATTATTATAGTATCGCGAAATTTTCTCGTCGGAACTCTTAAATTCTTACATTCGTATAATCAAGGTATTAGTTGGATAATTCAGCATGAAAAATGTGCTCGAGTGGGCATCTAAATCGTCTCTTCATAATTACTTTTACTTAAAAAGGAAGTCTGGGGGCGAGGGGGCCCAGTGAGATCCCAAATGAGTCCCCGCTCGTGATACTCGGCCTGCAAGTAGTAGAGGTCTGGCATCCGTCAGACATCCACTCCCTTCCGTCCCCGTGAGTGGCGCCAACTCGAACTGGGTCATGGGGTAAGGGAGAGAAACATTTTCATTCCCGTGCAAGCGCCGGCTCTTGTTCTGCTATGCGAGATGGCACGTGCTGCGCGGCAGCAGCGCGGGGTTTCTAAATTTAGCGTGGCGTCCCCGTCCTTTGAGGCCCCGGCCGCGGCGCTCGCTCGGGCCGAGTTGGGATGATCGTCCCAACCTCGGCAAAGGGTAAACAGAGAGACGTCGAGCCTGCCGCGAACCCCCCTGTGGAGAAACGTGACTGCGGCTCGAGAGAGTAGGTGCGTCGTGTGACGGAGGCTGCTGGAGCGAGAGGATCGAGCCGCTCGATCCGAGGAGTTTGCGCAGTTTGGAATAACGGCGCAGGCCCCGTTCACACTTGCGCCGTGACGGGGGCCAATGACGCGCGAGCGCTAACTCCCTCTCTCCCCCCTGCCGCCCCCGCAGCAGCAGCCGCCACCGCCGCCGCCGCCGCCGCCGCCGCCGCCGCAGTCGTCCCCCTCCCCACTCCCGCGAGCGCACGGCCACTACGCGAGTCAGTCGACGTGCCGCCGGCGAGCAGTGCGGACGCTCCAAGCAGCAGAGATTTTCCACCGTGAAGGGAAAGCTCCCTCCCTCCCGAGTCGCTTTCGCTCGCTCGCGCGCGATCTCTCTCTCTCTCTCCCTCTCTGTCTGTCGCACTCCCTCCGTCCCTCCCTCGCTCTTTCTCACTCACAACACACGCACACACACACACACACACACCCACACAGGCAGACAGACAGACAGACAGACAGACAGACACACATAAACACAGGCGAGCGTGAGCGCAGAAACAAACACACGCAAAGTTTGTCTTCGAATCTGTCTATCTCGTCTCTCTTTAACGGCCGGCTGTCCAGTCGTTGGTTCGCTCGCTCGCTCGCTCGCTCACCCCCTGTGTGTGCCGCCCCCAAGGCGCCGCGCAGCGTCCCGAGGTCGCTCGTCGTGTAGGCAGCGGTGAGCCGGTGGCGCGCGAGCAGCAGCCCCGTTACGACTACTACCGAGCTGCCGCGGGAAAACGGGCACCCGGGGCCTGGCCAGGAGGCGGCTGCGAAGCGTGCGCCATCCCCGGATAGCGCGCTGCCGCGCTCCTACGGCTCCGGCATGTCCAGTCCGGTCGCCTGCACGCGGTTCAGTGATAACTACGAGCTCAAGGAGGAGCTCGGCAAGTAAGTAAGCCACCCCCGTCTCCAGACCTCGTCCTTAAGAAACCAACCCCGAGGAGCGCGTGCCACTGCTTGTCCGCGCGCACCTCCCTCACCTGCGCAGGGGACAATTGGTTCAGGGCGCATATTAATAACCTATCATCCTCCCATTGCCCGCAGGCTACATTCGTCCACCCCCGTCCGTTGGTCTGTCTGCTTGTCCGTGGTTGGGCGACTGATGGTCGAGCAACCGATTGACCGACCGCGACAATCTGCCTCGCGACCCCCTCGTGCCGCTCGACCTTTTTCTTTTTTAATCGCGAACGGCAGCGAAGAAGAGCACCGCCGTCGGCCATTATGCGACTGCCTCGCAATTAACGTCCGCGGGCAATTCCACGAGCACGCAGACGAATGCGGCCCAGCCTCTGCCTCTACTTATGCGCCTCTTGCCATCCTGACAGCGAGTATATAAGCGCGGCAGCCGCGGCGTGGCGAGGCATAGAGGAGGCGGAGGAGGAGGCAGCCAATAGAGAACGGGAGGCACTTGCACTTTGTCTATATTTAAGTCTCCCGCGGTGGCCTCCGCGTCGCTCCCGCGCTATATATAAAAGATGTGCGGCCCAGGGTGTGCTGCCTCCTTCGGAATCCACGGCTCACACTCGCTCCCTCCCTCCCTCCCTACCTCCCTCCCACCGCCCGTCCACCTATCC